>VDFB02000363.1:119427008-119443890 GCA_007258455.2 Sequoia sempervirens | reverse complement strand
TACATTACCCAAATGAAGTGATATGCCAGAATCCAAGTGAAGTGTAGAGGTCCCAATTCCTTTCACGGAATAGCTAGCATCATCTCCAATGATGACTTGTTCTGAAGACTCCTTCTCCACCAAACTTGATAAGTGCTCCGCTTGGGTGATGTGTAGTGAAGCACCACTGTTGATTATCCAAGTGTTGGTGTCGGTAGGTACACTGCTTGATAATGCTAAATAGAACAAATATTCACTTGAATCCTTTTGCGAAGAGGCATCATCAACATCCACAATGGTGACTTGTTGCTTAGGTCTAGTTGGGACAATACTGGGCTTAAATGCCCAAACTTATCACACCTAAAACATTGAATCTTGGACATATCCCTCTTCTTCTTAGATGGCGGTGCATCATCATTTCCCTTGTTCCTATTCCTTTTGAAGAATCCTTTCCTTCCATCTTTTCCTTTCTTCTTTGAAGTATGGGAGGCGAGAACATGAATATCTTCATTCTTTGAACTTTGACCAACGCCTCTTGCCATCAACCTTGATTCCTCTTGAATGCAATCAGATCTTAGGCGATCAAACTTAGGCAATTTTGACCTTGCACTGATTCCCTGAATGTATGATTCCCAAGACAAAGGCAGCCCATTGAGAGCGAGCATAGTCAGATCCTTGTCTTCAACCATATGCCCAATTGTAGAGAGCTGATCTCTCAAATCTGCAATCCTCATAAAGTATGCAATCACTGATTCACCTTTCGACATCTTCACATGATGAAGTTGTTGCTTCAGTGCAAGTGCCCGACTGGTATTGTTGATTTCGTACATCTCTTCCAAGGTCTTGAGCATATCTCTCGCTGTCTTCAACTTAGAGATGATAGGAACAATGTGATCCTTTACGGAATCAACCAAAATCTTCATTGCTTTAATGTCTTTCTTCAGCCACTGCAACTTTTCTTCTTCCTCCTCAGGGGCAGAAGTGCTAGACTCAACGAACTCACCCAAGTCATTTTCACGCAAAGTAAGCATGATCCTGAATCTCCATGATGTGAAGTTGGATGCACCTTCGAGTCTATCTTCAACCTTCAAACCATTCACCATCTTGATTAAGTGAACAATAGGGTAAGCTGATTAGCAATAATCTGATCACGAATCCTCTCAAACCCGCTCTGATACCATGTAAATTTTAGTGAACAGATTATATGCACAGAAAAATAATTCAAAATCAGAAACAATAACACAGCAGATACCCTGGGAAAACCCTCCTCTTGAGGGAGAAAAACCCAGCAACAAAGATCTCTCTTATATTTATAAACAGTGGCAACAATTCTCTTTACAATGAGGCCTAACACAAGACCAATATTCAGCACCTGTACAGATGCAAGAACAGATAACAAACTGGCACTTCAAATTCTGCTCTAGAAGAGTTCGCAACCTGCCCTTAGATTAATTCGCAATCTGATCTTGAATCACTTGATAGAATTCGCACTTGACTGAATTCACACTTGACAGAAATCGCACTTGACAGAGTTCGTACTTGGCAATATTCACACTTGACAGAATACGGACTTACAGAATTCACACTTGGCAATATTCGCAATCTCTGTTCTTTATTGGTTCACAATCTGCTATTAAGGAATTTGCACTTGACTGGAAATTCGCCTTTGAAGAAAATTCGCACTAGATGGAAATTCGCCTTTGAAGATAATTCGCACTAGATCATTGTACAAAGGAGTGAACTGAACTTCTATAGATACAATGCTATATGAGATCGCACCTCTTGAGGAACAAGGTCGGCCTCAACCATAAATTACAACTTGAATAAAGCAAGTAACAAGTCGGCCAAGATAAGACAAATTATCTTCTAGAATGAAGTCGGCCATAAAGAGAAAATCACAAATAATACGAGTGAGGTTGGCCTCAAGACATTCGCGCCTCCTCATTAAATATAAGACAATAAATTAAATAGCCGACGGGCTATCATTTAATTTATGTTTCCTCCAATAGGACTGAGGTGGAAGGATCGCCTGAAGTTGTAATTATCATTAACACACATCAGGGTTAATACATGCTTAACTTGTTTTGCATGCTCCATCTCCAATCCACACCTTACAACTGATGATAATATGTCTAGTGCAGCATAACATTTAAGTAACAAACAAATAAAATATTTATTTGATGTATAGGTACAGTTAACAAGTTTCAAAATGCAAATTCATAAGACAAAACTGAAAATTGGGGATTCAATTGTTTTTAGGAAAATAGTGTGTATTTGTAATTTGTTTATTCACATAAGAAAATTAAATATTAAGTTTTAATTGTTGGGCCGAGCAGAGCAGGTTGACTGGGATGTGGGTTGCAGAGAAATGAAATTCAAATAAACAATGAAAAAAGAAAGAATAATGAAAAATGTCTCTATCAGTTTGAACCACATCCACAAGGATTTGATAAATATGCTGTAGGGGGTCAAGTTAACCGTTAACTTCTAAAGACTTATGGCCATATTGAGTTCTACAAGCTGCTATAGAAATCAATAAAAAATGGCTTATTTCACAAGTAAAGGAGCTAATTTTATCCATAATCAAAGCTTAAATAGATATTACTGTCTCTGGGGCAGCAATCTAACCTGTTGTCAAAATGGCCCAAATAGATGGTACATTTTTGTGTTGTCAAAAACTAAACTGTTATATAGCCAGTTTTGGAGGCCAGATATGATGGCCCTACTATCAGTACTGTCCAAAATATAATTGAAAGTTTGGGCGTTTAAAAAAATTAAAAAAATCTTGGGAACTTTTAATATAAAAGATTGTTTTTCCATATAAGTTTTTGAGCTAGAGTTGGTTTCTACTGTCAACGTATATCTCCTAATAACTTGGCTGTGATTTTGTAGTCAATACATTCCATCTTGAGATGTTCCTAACAAGAAAATGTTTCTTGTTAGAAGTGAGCCCTCTTTCAGTTAACAGTTCTTTGTTTTCTGGTTGCTTCCTTTGTTTCCATGCTGCGACAAGTCTAATACTAATTATGGTCAATATCAAGCTGACTTTTGAATCATTTTTTATTCTTAAGCTATGACATGGAGTTTGTGTTAATGTGTATATATTATCATCTTTTGTCTTTTGTCCTAGGAATGCCATATGGGGACTATGCCAAGTAAATCTACGAGAGTGCTTCTTGTATAACATTATACAACAGAGTTTTAGGGTCTAGATTTGGTAGATTTAATGATTTGGAAGGTCATATCAGGTTTTGCCACAAGGGCATGTAGTCACCAGGTATTGCCTTCTAATATCAAATCTCTTTGTGGCAAACTACTCTGAATAGATCTCTGTTAGGAAAGTTAGGATTTCAACCATGCTATTTTGCATCTTCCTTTGAAGATGTATGTATCTCCCCTTTGCTACCATTGGGAGTGCCAAGTGATATAGATACAAACCTTTCTATTCTCAAGCAACAGGTAGGAGGCATGGTTGGAATAGTTAGCTACAATGTGTGATTACTGAAGATGGACTTTAGCAAAGTTGGTAGAACGTGTTTGTGTGTTGCTTTGGTTTAAAAATTAAGTTGAGTAAGAAATATATTTAGTTTGGACCTTTTGGCATTATTGTTCATTGCAACAAATAATCTTGGAGTCTACCAAATTGTGTAGTAAAATGGACAGGGTATATAGAGCAAGACCTAGCTAAAATCCAAGATCAATAGATTGCAGTTGAGACTAAGTCAGCTATGGATGGCCAAACTTTTATGGCTAAATCGAATGTGATCTACATTATTTCCTCAAAGGGTCATGTTTGCCTCATGAGGCCATGCATGACTGAATTATTTTTATTTAGAAATAATTTAGCTTTATTTATCGTGTAGTAGGATCTTGATGTAGTACTAGTAAAAACTTGAATGAACAACTGGTTAATTGAAACAAAGAGTGTCAAGCTAGGAAATTGGACTACTAAAATTGAAAAATGAAATGAAGAGAACAAAAAATTGTATTCATGAAATGAGAAGCAATGTACAAATAGATCAACAATGTGACCTTTTAGTACATCTTCAAATGATTGTTTACTCCATCTTTAGGATGACAATTCAAATACTACAAGACACCAAGGATTCATAAAATATTTACATAATTCTTTATCCCACCCCCTGATTCACAAGGGTAATAGTGAGATCAAGCATGGCTCTAATTTTTAATTTTTTTTCTCTTCCAAGCAATTTTTGTTAAGATATTGGTTTGTTGATTTGTAGTTGGATAATAGATCAATTTGGCACTGCCATCTTTCACATAATGCCAAATCAATAGAGTTTGGTGTTAATGTGCTTGGTTTGGTTGTGAAAATTTGGATTTTTTGCCATCTTAAACATAGAAGTGTTGTTGACCATCAGTGGTGTTGATGAAACCTTTTTTTCCTACAAATTCTTAATAACCCATGTAAGCCACAATATTTCCATTGTTGCTTCTAAGCTGCCATATATATTGCTTCTGCTGAAGAAAGAGCTGGCACTAATTGCTTCTTTGACTTCTAAGTGATGATTATTGATCCCAAATTCATGAAGAAGCTTGAAGTAGATTTCTCATCTTCAAAATCACTTGCATAGTTTGAATTTGAATATCTGATTTGTTTGAAATCTTCTGCCTTGGAGATTTTGAGCTCGAAATTTGAGTTCCCTTTAGATATCAAATGGCTGTCTTCGTTGCTACCTGGTGCTTTCTCTTGGTTGTTGCATGAATCTAGAGAGAACACCTACAAGAAAATAAATTCCTATTTAGACGTGGTTCCATAGATCAAACTTCTAATGAATTGCCTATACTTTGTTCCACCTTTAGATCTTGCAATATCATCTTATGTCCATTTTGAATTTTGTTCTATGGGCATGCTAAGTAGTTCATAGTCTTCCATTCCAAATCGCTCACAATTGCACCAATATACTTGTGTGATGAAAATATGCTTGAATTTTTGAATGACTTCAATTCCCAAATAGTAATGAAGATGTCTCAAATTTGTCATTTTGTTGTGTCCCCCGAAATTGTAACACCAAATATGAAATATTAAAATATGAATAACAAAAGCAAATAAATATTAAAATATAAATATAAGTAATTGTAATTTAAATATTATTATAATTATAATTATCATAGATAATATTATAATTATAATACAATTATTGTAATGGATAGAACTATTAATATTACTAATTATAAATATCATAATAACAAAAATAATATTCATAAGAATATAATTATCATAATGAATGGAACAATTAATATTATTTGCAAACATCATAATAATAAAAATAATAGACATTGATATAAATGTATAAAGGGCAGCGATTATATTGGAGCAGCCAAAGATAATGAATAAGACAAAAAGGGGTGCCTTAATCATTAGCAAATAAATTAAATATCATCATTCTGACTGCTGCAGACTATACATGGGAAAATAATATTAAAAGGAGAGATTGTGAAAACTAGCGATAAACCAAAGAGTAGCAATTAAAGAATGCATTGATTATTATCCCAGCGATCACTAACCACTAAAAGCTACGACCCTTCCATTGGTTTAATAGATACCAAAAGTCATATCCTTTGGTCAGCGAAGGGTTATGACTATTAATAAATCAAGGCATAAAAGGGAGATGATTGAAAAGCAGATAGACAGCGATTTAGAAACTGAAAACAGGGAAAAACACATTTCAGCCAGCAAGTAATATTATTTCTGTTGCATTACAGATTTGTAAGTTAATGTATTTCTGTGGTAGGAACCATATGAGGGATTACTGTATTGCTTAAATATAATCGGGGTTTATGCATCTTGTTACTTGTAACTTATGGTTTATTATGTATTGTTTTGTGTATATTGTTTCTTGTAACTTATGATTCATTATGTATTTCTGATATGATTGTTTGCAAATATGGAGTTGATTGTTTATTATACACATATCTCTACCATGATGGGAGGAAGGAGACTACAAAGGGGAAACGGTGATGGGGCACTCTCCTAGGTACGTCGCCTCCATTGGGGACCCAATGAGCCTTAGGAGGCCAAGGGGGTACAGAGGCTATTGCCTTTGGGCTTTGGAGAGATGGCATTTTCAGGGCACCCTTTGGAACCTCACTCCTTCGTCATGATGAACAACATAGGAGGTCAAGACCATAGGAAGAAGGAAATGATTGGCAAGATGAGGGGATAACAGATGAGACATGTCCTAGATAGGTCACCTCATATGAATGGCATGTGCCACATGAGGCCAAGGGTGATGGTATATCCCCTTGGGTCTAGGGAAAAAGGGTCCAAGGCAATCCATCAAGCCGCATTCTCCCACTCTCCCCCTATGATTGAACCCTCCAAGGATGTTAGAGTACTTTGTGGTTGAATTGATGTTTGGCCATGAGTTCATTAATATCTAATTATGGAAATCTGCTAATAATTATTATTGTAATAAATGATTCTAATCCGCTAATCAGTTTGATTATGGTAAATGGTTCTAACCTGTGTGCAGGGCTTCAATCAGGGTTTCAATTAGAGGAAAGATATTATCTAATCCCTTTGTTATTTAAATTAAGGAAATTAGGGCAAATTTAGGGCACTCCCAATTAGGGGACATTACACATTTCAAAACCTTTCATCAATTTTGCTTTGACTTTTGTTTGTGTACCTTACATTATTTCTTATTATGAACAGATCATCCACATATACAACTAAGTGTACAGTGTACAATTGTTTTGTTGATGGCCTTGATAAAATGAGTTGCATCCTCAAATTCAAAACACTTGAAGCTCATGCTCAAAAAGTGCTTAATGAGATTTTCATAACAAGCTCTTGCTCAAGAGGTGCTTAATGTGCTTTTAATAACAAGCTCATGGAACTTGTTTCAAACCATACATTAATTTTACCAACTTGCACACTTTATGTTCTTGACCTTCAATTGCAAAACCTTTGGCTAAGTCATGTAAACAAATTATTTGAGATCATTGTTTAGAAAAGCAATTTTCACATCTATTTGAGTTCTTCCAAAGCCAACAAAACCTGAATGGTGGTTCATTTCATTGTAGGCGCAAAGGCCTCCTCATAGTCTATCCTTTCTTTTTGAGTGTGTCCCTTTGTGACAAGCCTTGCTTTGTGTTTGTCAAGCGAGTCATCTACTTTGTATTTGTTTTGAAAGACCCACTTGCAACCTATAGGTTTAGAATTGAGTGGAAGATCAGTCAACTCTCAAGTTACATTCTTGATCAAGGCATCATATTCAACTTTCATTGCTTTTCTCCACACATCAAGGTTTTCTGCTTGTTTGAAGAAAATTGGTTATGAATGAAAAGCAATGTTAATTTCTTCTTTTGAATGCCCTCCCAAGGTAAGCTTTGTTAGCTTATCTTGAATCTCTTTTAGAGACTTTTATGCTTCTATCATTTCCTTCATTCTTAGAAGATGAAACCTTATTTAAGGATTTCCCTTTTTGAGTTGCATAGCAAATATTCTCTCGTGGTTTCAGTTTTCCTTCCAAAAGCCTTTTCTCTTTTAGCAATATTTTCAATCAAATGATCAAAAGTGAGAGGCTTCAGTTGATTTCTTGCTTGCAATGACTCCAAATAGGTTTAATAAGTGGTTATAAGAGCTTTTATGAAGGTTGTCAAACACACTCACATATCTCAATTTTAGCGCTAGTAGCTTCAACATCATGCTTGATTGCTTGGATTACTGAAGCCAGACTCATTACATCACCTTTTTCAGCTTAAGTTGAACAACTTCAACTTGAGTTGTATGAATACCATTTTTGAATGTGAATCATACAAATTCTTCAAGTTGTTTAGTACTTCCCATGGTGTGTTGCACCCTTTTGTGAGGTTGGATTTGGAAAGTAGATCCAAGAAACTTTTCTCACTGTGGTTTTTCCCTCTAGGGTTTCCATGTAAATCTAGTGTTATCTTGTGTGATTGCTTTCATTGTTGTTTCTAATGTTCTTAATTTGAATTTGAACAATGCATGGAATGAGCTAATTTATGCTAAATATCATGAAATGCATGCTACAGAAACTCAACCAACTGATATAAGTAGGTTAAGGCACCAAACAAAAGATTAAAAACAGATTGCTGAGTTCTGGAAAATGCTGTTTCAGGGGTCAGAAGGGACTGATTCGCCCAGGGTGGCGAATGAGTCCCAGTATGGACTTTGTTCAGATTTTTAGAAAATTTTAACTGATTTTGATTTGTTCTGAGTGCTATGATGCAGTTCACCAACTGAAGCTCTTTTCAAGGCTGATGCCTCATAATTTTTGTGTTTCTAAGTTTATTTTTCTTCATTTGTTGTTGGTTTAGTGGGTTTTGTGCGTCCATTATAAATGCCAAACCACAACTTCTTGAAGATGAGAGTGTTCTCAACTTGCCTTGACCATTCTAATTAGGTGTCCTTCTCGATTAGTGTTGTACCCATAGTTTGCGGGACTGCTTAATTTGGGAGTCCATAGGCTGCCGAGTCGGCTCGCCATCTGAGTCTGAGTCGACTAGTCCCCGGGCCCTGGAGTCCCAACTCAGGACTCTCCTGTGGGCTGGGAGTCAAAAGGGGTTAAAAATAGTCCTGAGGTTGGACTCGGGAGTCCCAACCCAAAACTCTCCTGTGTGGCTGGGAGTCAAAAGGGGTTAAAAACCCATGTTTTTTTTAACTTTTTCTTTCATTTTAACACTCAAGTTTGTGAAATAGAGGTCTACAATTGAATTGGGGTTGAAAGAAGCCAAGATTATATGTAGACATTTATAATCTTACGATGTTATACATTGAAACTATGAGTATTTGATGACTATGAATGATTAAATTTCAATTATTGAGTGTTTGATGATCATATGACAGTTGTAATCTTTGAATTATGAGTGTTTGATAATCAAATTAGGCTCTTATGTTCTCTAAATGCATTAATTTGTTCTTGTTTTTTTGTAAAACTATGGTTTTTTTGCTGAGTCCTAGCCGGTCTTTTCGAAGTCCGCCGAGTCAGAAGTCAAGTCATATTTTTGGGCTGCGAGTCCTGGGAAGTCGAAGTTTTCCAACTATGGTTGTACCAACCAGAGTTTGAAAACATAGACTCAACGGCCCAAATATTTGACTTGGACTTGGGACTCGCACAGATTTGACCAAAAAAAGAAAAAGAAAACATAATTGCACGCACAAAAAAGAATGTGATGCATGTAGAGAACACACAAGTCTAATTTGATTATCACTTTGTTATAGTTCAAACATTTTATATGTCCATGGATGCAAAACTTGCAAAGTACTTGCAAAACTCGCAAGTCAAAACCTGCGGCAAGTAACTCACCAAAAAACTCACTGGTGCTTTTTTCAAAAACTGACAATGTTTTCTGGTCCAAAACTCAAAAAAATCATTAGAACTCTTTGAATGGCGTGTAAAATCGTTTTAGCTGCCTATAGTTAAAATACTGTGTTTTTTGCATTTTTGGTATGCAAATACACAAGGTTTTTTTGGCATTTCTGGTGATGATTGGCAATGACTTAAGGCACACGAGTGGCAGTGACTTAGGACATGTAAATACACATGTTCTCTTTGGCTTTTATCTCAGTCACTTTCAAATGATTTTATATAGAAATTTGAAAATTTCATCGCAGTCACTTTCAAACAATTGTATTTCAAAAATTGTAGAAAATGCAAAAATGTAATCTGTGTGTGACTTCAAAATGAAGAGCAGTCACTTTCAATGTTTCAAACCTTTTTTTTTTCATAATGTTCATTGTATTCCTGTCTATGCAGGCTGTAATTTTCACAGTTTAATATCCTTTGATTCCTTTCTATGGTTAGGCCTAAAAGTATTGAATTTTCATAGTTATAAATTCAAGCCTGTAGGCCTGTGAACAATTTCAATTAAATGACTTGTAGGCTGTAATGTCTCTTGTCAAGGCGAACAAGGAAAAATTAAGCAAAAATAATATTTTATTATTTTTGAATTTTGGGGCCTTGGAAAAATAGAAAAATATTCTTTTTGGCCTAAACAATTTTTATTTGGTGTGGAGATGATGGAAAAAGGGTTTAATTGACTTATCATGAATTTTGGAGAAGGCAAAATATTTTATATAGTTTTATATGGGCTTGGGTGGCCTCTTTTTGGAGGAATAAGGTGAAAAAATAATATAAAAGTAAAATAAAATTTAAAAGACAAGTTGGCGCCCAAAAGAAAGAATAAAAAATAAATTAAAAAAATCATTTTAAATTGCAAAATTGGCGCCCAAGTTGGGTCGGCCAGATTGGGAGGCATAAAGAGGATTGATATAAATACAAGGTCATTTGGAGGCATTTAGACATCAGCGAATTATCTCTGCTTTTCTGATTTTCCCTTTGGTGAATATTCTAAGGACGAAAACCCTTAAGAATATAGGAGTTGGACGAAAACCTAGCTCTTCAATGGAGGACTTCATAATTGAGGTTTACATGTGCTTCAATGGAGATTTTTGATAGTTTCATACTCAGATTTTGCATCAGCATAGGCAACTAGTTTGGAGGGGCGAATTTGGGCAAGTTGGAAGGTATTCTTCAGATTTTCAAGGGTTGCAAACCCTATAATCAGACCAGCAGGCCAATGCACCCTTGGGGGTAGGGTTTGAAGTCATTTTTTATCAAATATTTACATTTCATTTGCATTGGTGTGAGTTGGAGCTATTCGCCCATCTAGGGATAGAGTAGGAGATCATTTTCATTGCATAGTCTGGGGTTTCTTCATATCAGTAAACTTCTATATGTTGTTGGGCATGTTTGGAGCCCATTTCATTGTGTAATTGCATCAATAGATGGGTCTGATTTGTAGCAGCAAACTGGACATTTGAATATTAGAATTTTGGCATGTGATGGTGGATGTCTTGGTGATCTATTGTGTTGGTTTCATACTTGTTCATGATTAAACAAATATGCTATGAGTTTTGATGTTATTGGGAAGATTGAATGCTGCTGCTAATGCATGTGTAAACTCAGAGATTTTTATCAGCAACTAGGGTTTAAGCAAAAGTTAAAAATCAGAAAATTAGGGCATCATTTTGTATTGCAAAAATTCAGAAAAAATTGCATACAGATTGGTTGGGATATTTTGGTGGTATCAAAGCCTTGATCTTGCTAGTGTGTTTGGAGTAATGACAACTCATGTTATTGATGATATAATGGTTGCCTATGGTGAATACAATACACTACCGCAAGAGGTTAGAAATGATCTCTCCTTCGGTTGCTATATGGATTATTGGAAGGATAGGAAGAAAAGCAAGAGAAGAAAAGCAAGCAAGAGAGGAAACCAAAGAAGCATGATCAATCATGGGAAAACTTTTCGCAGGTGCTGCAAACTTTTCAACAACAGATAGTGGTTGCACTTAAAAAATTGAGGGATGAGTTAGAGAAATCAGAAGTTATCAATAAAGAAAGTTTAGAGAAGAAAGAAGAAGTATTTGTATAAGAGTCATAGTCTACAAGTAATTATGAGGAGGACAAAAATCAGTCAATATGCAGCACTAAAGAAGACATGTTCAAAAGTTCTTTTCAGCCCTATGAGGATAAGGATAAAAGAGATTCACCTATTGAAGCTACAAATGTAGAGCACTTGAAGATTGAAGAATATACCGCCATGGAGGTTGTCAAATCAGCCATGTTAGGTCAGCTATATGAAGGTATGGGTTCTTGTGATGTTTCATTAATTGAACCTAGCATTGCTTCATCAGCTTTACATCATTTTGGGAATGAATCAAATTGTGGTCTAGGTTTCTTTGAGATGAATGTTCATACATGTGATAGCAATTTGGAAATTTCAGTATGTGGTGAACAAAGGGGTTTGGATAAGACTGACTTGACATTGCAAGATATAGAGGATTATTTGGTGGTTAAAGGGATCATAGTTGTACATACACTTTCTAGATTAGCCCTTGAGGAAAAGCATGATTTTGAAGATTCTACTCACTACTTTGATGGTGACCCTTTGATGGAGCATGATGATGACTTAGTTTCCACACATGGATGTAATGAAGAAGAGGCCATGAAGGAAGCTGATTTGGGGGTGCACATTTATGAAGACCAAACAAAAGTTTTGCATGGAGTTGATGGGTCTCATAAGTCGCATCACTTGGAAGGACAATTGAAGGTAAATGAAGGTAAGATTGTGGCAGTCCTAGCTCATTTTGATCATGTTCATAAGATGATGGCAAGTTTGTGTTGGAAGGCTCTAGGGAATCGTGCAGATTTTGAAGGAGGTATATCTCTTGATATTTTGCATGAACTCAAGGAGGCTTTGGTGGTGGTGAAGTCAAACTACTACACTTGCGGATAGAGATCATCTCTTCACACTTGGTGAGATATACTCAGATGCTTTGAGAAGAAAAGAAGATGAGGTGGACAAACTCACCCTTGAGCTTGAGGATGCAGTGGATTGCTAGGGGAGCACTCAAAGGGCTCTTCAAGAATTAGAAGATCATGCGGATAAGCTTTGTTGGAAGATGACAAAAGGTGGAGACATGGAAGGACATAGAGGATCCCATGATGAAGTCATCTGTACACATGAAGATTTAGCTCGCAGCCATGGGACAAAAATTATGGCGCATGACACTTGATTTTCCATTGAAGACATCTCTTGGACCAGCACTTGACAATGGGCAATTAGCAAAGGATGAAGACTTGTTTGAGTCCCTTGAAGGCACTACAAAGAGGTATAACATAAGTTCTGATTTTCTTTTTAATGTCAGTAGTCATGTTTCTGTGAATAACCATGAGATTGCAGCTATGTCACATGAGGGGAATGGTGTTGAGGGATCCCATAATGTTGGCACTCAAGATGTGAGTGTCAAAAATGAGGAATGTATGGTGGGTCCAAGCCACAAAAGTTCCAATTTTGCATATCATACTAGGGAAGATGTGAAGAAGACACAAGGGTGGTTGCAAAGAGTTAGGAGAGCAAAGTTGTTGGCTCCCCAAACTAAACAACACTTGCAACAGATCAAGGAATGCTGTAACCATCTAGATCATGCAAGGCAACAAAGGGAATCATATTTTAGATCACTATTTCTTCCAAGGGAGGATTGTGTTAATGTTGAGCATGCAAGGGATGAGCCTCTTGAGGTCAGCAAGGAAGGAGAACATTCAGATTTGGGTGAACATGAAAAGATGTATGGTTCAGAAAATTTTTCTTATACACATAGTTTACATCATGAGGATCATGAGTTACCTCTTTTAGAGAGCCCATTGAAGGCTCAAATCATAGATGTGGATGGGATAGCTGAGCATACACCTTTTGGACCAGTCAATGATGTGATATATACATGTTTAGGTAGAGACATTGGTGGTATAGATTTGGTTGAGTCTTTGGTCACTTATGAAGAACTTGAGGAGTTCACTTGTGACGAGATACAATCCCACATATTGATGTCTCTTTGGTGAAGCATGAGGCTGCCTTACTTTTGGGACTTATGGCACACATCATGGATGCAAATTCGAATGAAGATATTATGGAAAGGTATGATAACTGTTCTGATTTTTTGATTTGGAACAATGATCTTTGGGTTATGCATAATCTTGAGTTGGTTGCTGCTGCTCATGAGGATGATAGTAAGAAGTCGATTGCTCCTACTCATGAGGATGATAGTAAGAAGTCTACTCCTACTGTTGGCACTCATTTGGGAGACAAACATGAGGTCTTATTTGTGTGTCCAAGACACAAGAGGACCAAGTTAGTACAACATGTTATGAGAGAGGCAAAGAAGATTTAAAGTATGTTTCATATGAGGAATGAGCCTTGTATGGTGGTGAAGCAAGTGGAGCAATCAGGTTTGAGGTATGATTCGGAATTCCTTGTTTGTACACGTAGCTTGCTTTATGAGGATTTGGTATCACCTCTTTTGGAGAGGCATTTGAAGGCTCACATCATAGACTTGGATGGCATTATGGAGCAAACACTTAGTGGATCAACCACTAGTGCCAAATGTTCACATGGAGAGGGAGCCATAAGTGATTCAGTTTGTGGTAATTCATTGGTCTTTCTTGAAGATGAAGAGTTGGCTAATAACGAAGTGTAGCCTTATCATCACATTGATTCTTTGGTAGTGTTGGAGGTTGCCCTATTTCAGATATTTGTGATGCATGCCATGGAGACACTTGCCTTCATTTGGCATACTTGGGAGATGAAGTTGTACTTTGAGACAAGGCATGGAGGTATTGCTAGAATGTTTGGTTTTAAGTTACTAATGCTTGTGTTCCAGCTGGACTATGTCATAGGGATTAGAAGAAAGCATGAGGATCTTGGCCTTCCTGCCCTAGTTCATGAGGATCCACTCCATACTTTGCTAGGAGATGGCTGTTTTGCCTTACTGCACATGGATATCCTACAGGCCACTTGGAGGACAACAAGTGTTTGGGTATTTTGGAGAGGTTTGGATCATCACTCTATCATTGGGGAATGGCGTATGAATGATACTCTATCATCACATGACATTGGCGATGATACTTGCAGTCACTTGGGTCCGATTTTCAGTTGGGAGGTTTCTGTTCTGATTTATATCAGCAACATAGGAGGGGTTGATATGCTCTTCTATGCACCTACAAGGGGCATCTTGCATCGTGAGGAATCCTTCGAAGTTGGAGAGTTGGTTGGTGTTGATGGTTCCTTGAGGTACATCTATCTCCTCAATTTTGATACATATGATAGTGTGATAATATGGGATCTAGGTGGTGGTATGCTTGTCATTACTTGAGGACAAACATTGCCGTGAAGAGAGGATTGTAATGTCTCTTTTCAAGGCAAACAAGGAAAAATTAAGCAAAAATAATATTTTATTATTTTTGAATTTTGGGGCCTTGGAAAAATAGAAAAATATTCTTTTTGGCCTAAACAATTTTTATTTGGCATGGAGATGATGGAAAAAGGGTTTAATTGACTTATCATGAATTTTGGAGAAGGCAAAATATTTTATATAGTTTTATATGGGCTTGGGCGACCCGTTTTTGGAGGATTAAGGTGAAAAGATAATAAAAATAAAAATAAAAATTAAAAGACAAGTTGGCACCCAAAAGAAGGAATAAAAATAAATTAAAAAAATAATCTTAAATTGCAAAATTGGTACCCAAGTTGGGTCGGCCAGATTGGGAGGCATAAGGAGGATTGATATAAAACAAGGTCATTTGGAGGCATTTAGACATCCACGAATTATCTTTGCTTTTCTGATCTGCCCTTTGGCGAATATTCTAAGGACAAAAACCCTTAAGAATATAGGAGTTGGACAAAAACTTAGCTCTTCAATGGAGGACTTCATAATGGAGGTTTACATGCGCCTCAATGGAGATTTTTGATAGTTTCATACTCAGATTTTGCATCAACATAGGCGACTAGTTTGGAGGGGCAAATTTGGGCAAGTTGGAAGGTATTCTTCAGATTTTCAAGGGTTGCAAACCCTATAATCAGACCAGCAGCCCAACGCACCCTTGGGGGTAGGGTTTGAAGTCATTTTTTATCAAATATTTACATTTCATTTGCATTGGTGTGAGTTGGAGCTATTCACCCATCTAGGGTTAGAGAAGGAGATCATTTTCATTGCATAGTCTGGGGTTTTTTCATATCAGTAAACTTCTATATGTTGTTGGGCATGTTTGTAGCCCATTTCATTGTGTAATTGCATCAATAGATAGGTCTGATTTGTAGCAGCAAACTGGACATTTGAATATTAGAATTTTGGCATGTGATGGTGGATGTCTTGGTGATCTATTATGTTGGTTTCATACTTGTTCATGGTTAAACAAACCTGCTATGAGTTTTGATGTTATTGGGATGATTGAATGCTGTTGCTAATGCATGTGTAAATTTAGAGTTTTTTTTATCAGCAACAAGGGTTTGAGCAGAAGTTAAAAATCAGAAAATTAGGTCATCTTTTTGTATTGGAAAAATTCAGAAAAAATTGCATACATATTGGTTGGGATATTTCAGTGGTATCAAAGCCTTGATCTTGCCAGCGTGTTGGGTATATGATTTAGAAAGTTTAGAGTCATGACAACTCATGTTATTGATGATATAATGGTTGCGTATGGTGAATACAATACACTTCCACAAAAGGTAAGAATGTAAAGCAAAGATGACATCAAAAAAGTGAAAACACTAGTGATCTTGTAATGCAGTACATTGCACATTTCCAATCAAATCTAGATAGGAATATGGAATTTTTTATTTAGCAATTTTTTAATTTTAATTTTTAAAGGTTAAGCTGTTACTGATTTTTTATGTTAGTATCCTTTTTTGCTAGGTTTCATTTTTGTTTTTCTGAAAGAATAAGGCTTCAGTTGTAGACAATTTATGATTTATAATTTTTATTGATATTGAAACTTGAAGTTCAGATGTATTCAGAGGTTGAACTTGTGTTTTTTGGTCTATGATATATATTAAACTCTAATTTTGATTTATATATGATGGAAATCAGTAATATGTTCTACAAATTTAGTAATATATGTGATTTTGAAGAATATTTTTAAAAATTTATGTATTTTGAAATTTTCGATAAATTTGTCAAATTTTTCTCTGAGTTTTAATTTTTGTTGTGTTTGCCAAGTAATTGCCATGTCTGATTTTTTTCTTTTCAACCATGCATATGTCATATAACCCTCAAATGCTCAAAATTTGAAATTTCAAAGTCAAAAAATATGTTGTATTACAACAAAATTATAACAGCACTATAACTGTTTACATATGTCAAAAAACCTCTTCGTCCCCCTCCTAGTGTAGTGTAATTTCTCAAACCTTGTATCAACAAGAGGACTGATTGTTTTTTCAAAAATGTCTTTGTTTTTCTCCAATGCATCCAACTCTGTTGTTGTTCTCTTCAATTAAGCAACATCTTCATCAGTAAACATGACTTAATTATGTTCTTATTTGATATTCCAATCAGCAAAAAAATTGATGTCAT
>VDFB02000363.1:119207593-119426908 GCA_007258455.2 Sequoia sempervirens | reverse complement strand
TAGAAATTAATTCAAAATCAGACACAAATAACACAGCAGATACCCTTGGAAAACCCTCCTCTTGAGGGAGAAAAACCCAGCAACATTATATGACTTATATATTGAATTTCAACAACAATGATCTCCTTACAAGAGGACAATTTGCAGACCAAAATATAAGCACCAGATATGATGCAACACAGAAATGCAAAGAGACAATTTGCTGATAGAGAAACTCAGCCTTCAATTATGATCTACACTTGTAAATAAACTTGCACTTGATGATCTCGACTTGTGACGAATATACTTGAATGGAATGAATGATCAACAAAGAGAAACATCGAATATATATACAATATGGAAAAGTCGTCACTCTTCAAATCAAGTCGGCCATCATAGAGGAAGGCGCCCCTTCATTAAGTCGTATCCAATGAGCAAGAAGTCGACCACATGAGGAATCGCACCATTTCAAGGTCGGCTTGATAACAAATGTATTTCTTTATTGAACGTGCCTCTTAATTAATCAACATGTCGGCCTTCACAAACAATTGCAACTCAACAATAAATCGTGCCTCTTGAGTGAATCGATGTCTCAATAAATTAAATAGCTCTAAGCTATGATTTAATTTATTAACATGAAGCAAAGGAGATTGCTGGAAGAATATGACCGACTCTGTCATTAACATCAACAAGCTGCGTGCCCCCATCCTATTCCCAAAATGTATGAGACACAGAACATACCAAAGTTTAGAAGGCAGCATATTACCTAAAAATTCATTACAATTAAAATTCAAACAAAAAAAAAAAAAATATGCCATAAAAGTAGGGGCATCATTTTTGTTGACAGAAAATATGTTCTCTTCATAAAATAAAAACAATCATCTAAGTTCTTGAGATACGAAAAGGGTTTCTTTGATATAATTTGTATCAAACATCCCTACAAGTTTTCAGCCCAATCCAACAAGTAGCTTTTCTAAAACAAATAAAATGCCAAATTTCAAGGTTTCAAATTGAGGTGTCTAGGTACAAGAACCATGTTACAAAGCCAAAAGCATTAGAAGAACTAAAAGGGCCTGTGGATGTTTCAAACTGGCTAAGTTCTGTTGCTATTTTAGGTATCTTCTCCTAGAAGGTTTATTGTAAGACTTAATATTATAAGTTAAAATTTATTTAAATATTTTTTTATTTTAGATGATCTGTTTCAAATAATTTTAAAGTTAGTTTGCTTTGTGTGCAAGCATTTTATTTTCAACATAGAACTTCAGTAGTTTGATTTTGTATTTATCTTGAATAAGTTCTATTGCATGAGCATGCAAACTTTTAAAATGTTTATAAATAAGTGCTTTATGAACTTAGAAAAACGAAGAGTAATTCTATGTCTACTTGCTGCTGAAATTGTTGTTCAAGCTAGGTTGTTATTTTGAGTATGTGATTTTTTGAGTTGAATCGAGTTTAATTATTATTGCATGCTTTGTATTGCAATCTCTATTAGTTTGAATATTTGCAGCTTTATATGCAAATCTCTGGCATTTAACTCAGTATCTTGTGTCCATCTCCAATTCAATTCTTGTGTGTACTCCTTCTTTTTGGCCTTTGCTCTTAGCAAAATTGCATGAGTGTGTGTTAGCTCTTATTGATTAGGTCACTAGCATCAAATCAAAAGATAATAAAATTTTCCATCTTGTCTATAATTTAGAGTTCTACGGTTTTAGTTTTAAGTTTTTATCACAAGGAAGCTTCCCATTCTAATTTGATGAAAGATTCATCCTTAAATGTTCCATTTTGTGCTTCCTCAAAGGGGCAAAATAAAATGCTACACTTGCAATCTCTCATATCTTGTTAGTCATGCTGCTTAATATGATACTATTTATTGAAATGTCTTGTGTACATGCCAAAAGGAACATGTCATGATATCAGCACTCTAGCAAGGGAAATGATCAGAATTAAGACTCGGGAACCTTTATGACCAGAGATCTGCTTACAAATACCAATCATGACCTCACAAAAATGTTAAATAAATAGAACACATAAATTAAACTAGAGGATACAATATCTAAAATGTAACTTACATAACAAAGCAAAAGCCACATGGAGTTTTTGTATTTTTATCCAATCCCATTATTATTTTCCTGATTTCTCCAACCCGAGAGAAGAGCTCATAGATTTGCTCTTCGGTGGTATAAAAAGAAAGATTCCCAATATAAACAGTTGAAGAAGTGCGAAGTGCATGCTCAAATTCATCTTGTGTTCCATTAAATCTTCGATCTCTGTACGCAGAAAGCTGGTTTGGGTCCTACAATATGTAAGAAAATTTAGCAAATTCACATATCAAAATAATCGTCTCCTTAAATGTTCAAATTTTACAATGAGAAACCAGAGATTTAAAAAATTAATATATGAATTTACTCCATCATGATACACAAATAAGGCCAACAAAAAAAAAAAACTAATCACTTATTGGATTTGGCAAGTTTAAAAGAAATGCAAACGGAAAAACCTCCCTCCAGAAAAACAGTTTTCAAGTATTGACTTCATTAAAACAGCATGATTTTTTTTAATTTTGCATGCCCCTGTTAACTGACACATATTCAGCAGGCATTGCGACTTTACTTTGTTAAAGAAAATCAAAATACGTCTTATAGAAAAGCCAACCAAAAATCAGGTTTTGTGCATATTTGAATTCTGCTTCTTTCATGACTATACTTTAGTAACCATAACTAACCAAATTTAATTAAAAAGGGAGGAAACTACATACCTATGAAAAGGGGTAAATTTAGCTGACAAAGGCATTCTCAAGAAAGCATTTAACAGGTGCAATCCAAAGACAAAGGTGTAGATGAATTCTAAATTAAATACAAATGTATTTGCTCTCCATGAAGAAAAAGAACAGTATGATATGCTATCCGCTGGTTATTGTACAGGTTTAACATTATGGTCTGAAACCCAATGAAAATTGTTTAAAATATGTACTTGTGACTAGTTAGAAAAACAGAAATCAATTGTAGAGATGTAGGAAAGATTTAACTATTAGCTTGCCCATGATCAGAGGCAAAAAATGTGACATTAGATTGTGATTAGCCCTGCCGAATAGGAAATGGAAAGTATCAGGAAACATTTTCCCTGCTCCTGTTGGTCTGACCAGGGTTAACCCATGGTGACCTCCTAATATAGATAGGTTCCAGTGGTCAAGTATAGACAGGTATACAAATCAGCAACAAAATTATTAAATTCTAATACAGAACTGTGCTGGTTGAACCAACAGTATACCTAAAAAGGAGTAAACAGCATATCATAAACTAGAAGCAAATACAGAAAGAACATGAAGAGCAGGCATAAAACAAAGGGGCATAGAATAAATGTTTATGGAGCTGTGGAAGCAATGGACCAGAACAAGAAGCAAGACTTAAGAATCACAAAATAGAGAACATTTTCAAAGATACATAGATAAAAAATGAGGACCTTCTCCCTGAGGACTTGACCAAATAGTAGAAACAAGTTACAATCTTAAAACAAAAGCCATTTTTACATGCTTGGAATGGATGT
Source organism: Sequoia sempervirens (assembly GCA_007258455.2). Taxonomy (NCBI): domain Eukaryota; kingdom Viridiplantae; phylum Streptophyta; class Pinopsida; order Cupressales; family Cupressaceae; genus Sequoia; species Sequoia sempervirens. Next base: position 119,423,386 of record VDFB02000363.1, on the reverse strand, counting down.
ACATAAAAATTCTCGATGGTCTGAAATGCAGCTTGGGTGGTGTCAAAAAGGAAATCAAAATGTATTATATGAAAAGAAATCAACCACAACTTAAACTCTGAATCCTAAATTGAAGAAGATTATGAAGATTCTTCAAAATAGAAAACATTTTCGAAGATACCTAGATAAAAAATGGTGATCTTCTCCCCAAGGACTTGACCAGGTAGTAGAAAAAAGATTCAATCTTAAACAAAAGCCATTTTTACATGCTTGTATTGGATGTGCATAAATGCTCAATGGTCTGAATGTAGCTTGGGTGGTATCAAAAAAGAAGACAAAGTGTATTATATGAAAAGAAAGCAACCACAACTTAAACTCTGAATCCTAAATTGAAGAAGAATATGAAGATTCTTCAAATAGCAGTGTTCAATAAAGTTGAAAACTTTGCACAATGTGACATCCGTGTATGTGAGGGTTCTCTAAACTCCATTGGAGAGAAGAACAACCCAAATTTGCAATAGGTTAACACAATAGTAGAAGGATTCAACATGCAACCAAACCAGGCCAAGTTCAACAATTTCATTGCCAGGTAAAAGAACAAACTCACAAACCCTCCTGTGACCCAAAGCACAGCAAGCTCTCAAAAATCCCATTCCTAGACCCCTTCAACATGGACAAAAAAAAATCTTCAAGTTAAATGCACACACCCAATGCAATTTAATGAGATGAATCCTCAGACATATCATTAATGTGAACATATGATTATACATGAATAGCATTAGAAAATTGGAAAGAGCAAGATAACGGTTATTCCTGCCTCCGCAGAAGCAAAACCTAATACTAATGGCATTGGAGAAGAAGTGTTGTGTTCCTCTTTGGCAAACGGAGGCAATGTATGGTTTCAGACAAGAGTGATGCAGCCTATGGACAGAAGGCAATGCTATTGGGAAATGATCTTCTGGACCGTTCTCTTCACAGAGCTCATACTCCGACAGCTCCTATAACCCCATGTAAACAAGGAAGCATGGGCACCTACAAAGTAGATGTAAATGTTGTAGGCAAGGACCATCCTAGGCATGCTAAGGTGCTGATTTACCCTTCAGCCATTCTCATTTCTCCTTCTAAGCAGCATGCAAAGGTTTGGGGTGCTCATCCTTCTCGGCAGCAGATTGTCCAGTGCAAAAGATGCTGAACAATGACTAAGCCTGGTAAGGAAGTACTTTGAGAAGAGGTAAAAATTTTGAAGAGAGGTTTGATTTGTAAATTTAGCTCTTTAAGCACAATTTTTTCTGCACCACATGCATGGATTACTAAAACCTCACTTGATAAACTCAAGGATTCTCTAGAAATCTATCCCAATGCTCACGGATTTTTTGTCTTGTTATACAAATCAAGTATAGATCTTTCATATCAGATAAGGCCCAAGGTATTGGGATAAACATATGCTGCTGACTAAGCCATGTACCATGTATTTAAACCAATGACAGAATACTTTCCTGTTATGCTGTTTTGGGTGCAATTACCATACTTTCCACTTCAATTCTCAGTTGATGTTTGCTTTCAGGGCATTGGAAATGTTTTGAGAAGATTTTTTACTCTAGAACCTAAAACTAATGACTTGATTCAATCTACATCTTACTCAGAATCAAGTGGAAATAGATATCTTGAAAGGTTTGCTAGATGAGATATGGCTTCAAGTTGAAGACTAAGTGTGGAAACAAGTCCTTTATTATGAAAATATAGCTTTCAGGTGTAGACAGCAATTCAAGGTTGTTCATATGACTGCAGATTGCCTGTTGATCAAACCAAACAATACAAAAGCGGCAACATGGTGGAAGGCTGTGTGCCTTTCCCACCTTGTGAAAAAGCCTACAACCATTCCCACTAAGGAAGCAAGTAAATCCCTGGTAAATGCATCTCTGAAAGAGGCAATGGCTGAAGGGAAGATGCAGAATGCTTATAAAGGGGTGCCTCCATCCACTCTGAAATATGCAGATATAGCCCATTCCCCTTCAGTAGTTGATCCTGAGGGTAGTTCTATGCCTGTTGCCTGTTTCAGCCCAGAAGTTTTTTTTGACAAAGATGTATGGTTCCAATCATGCAATATCCCAGCCTCTGATTAGAAGATCATTGTGATCTAGTAATGCATCTCAATAATTGAGATTGTTTCAGGATGAAGCTTTGGGAAGCAGAGATAACATTCCAAAAGTGTTTTTAGATCCTATACTTCAATCACTCTCAAGTTTTCCAAAGTCGTCTAACTATGAGGAGGAGGAAGACACAACTGTTGGACTCATGTCGACAAGAAGAAAACAAGCTCTAAAAAACAATGTAAGGGTAATAGGGTTCTATGCATGGAGGCAAATTGCAGTAAATCGCACGAGATCTCAGTTCTCACCCTCCTACTTGATATTTTTGATGACAATTACACAATATTAGGGCAAAAGCCAAAAAAGTGGGCAACAATAATTTTTCTTTTTTTTATTGCCATTTTGCTGAAATTCCAGCCAGTATTCTTGGTTTTACACAATATTTCATTTTTCATTACATAAAATGATAAACCCCCACAATTTCATTCATATTCTCAATTGTAAACTACCTAGACTCTAGATGTTCATGATTTTCAACATCTATTTAGGGTTTCCTTTGGGTATTTGCAATTTTCGCTTAGGATTTCTCGTGGTTGTTCGCAATTTTCAACATCTACTCTAGGTATCCAAAATAATTTAAATGAATTTTAAATATGTGATCGTTTTTGTTTTTGTATGTTCATATGTTTTTGTTTAAATTTGTGGAGTGTGATGAATAAATTTTGCATTGGTTTGTTTTTGTTTTTTAAAGTGTACTATTTTATTTTTTATTTTTTTGCTATTATATATAATTTTATGTTGAACTTCAAAAAATAACTTTTAAAATTATTAAATAATATATTTATTTAAATTTTACTATTCGATAAAATTTAAAATGTTATTTTATAAAAATGTATTATCACAAAATATTTGAATTTGTTTTTAGATATTTAAAAGGCTAAATGTAAGTTTTTTTTTTATCAAATTTGGTCATCATGCCATGTGAGAAAGACTTTGCACAGGTGTACTACACATCAATTGAGGGTACAAACAAAGCTAAGTGCAATTTTTGCCTCAAAGTTTTGAATGGAGGGATTCTCATTTCAAATGGCATTTAGCAAAGCAATCAAGCCATGATGAGAAGAGTTGCCATAAATGTCCTCCAAATGTCACCTATCAAGTAAAGCAGGCTATGGAAGTCCTTTTAAAAAATGTGGCAAAAAAGGCTAAAGTCAATCACTTGGATGAGGTAGCATGGGCAAAACAACAAATGAACAAATTTATATGCCTTCTTTTATATCACAAAGATATAACACAAGTGGGGAGCACATTAATAGCTTCCTTGCACCACATACAACACCTAGAGCACAGCCAACTTGGAGAGCATGGTGTGGAAGAAGATTATGCATGACCAAGCCAAAAAGGCCATTTCTAATTTCTTGAACTATTCTAGCATGTCATTCCATATTGTGAGGCGTCCATATTGGCAGTCCATGGTGGATGCCAATACAATTGCAAGTCCTAGGTTCAAAACCCTTCATATGAGACCTTGTGAACGAGCATGTTAACAAATGTGGTTGAGGATTTGAACAGAGTTCTTGTGGATTATCATAAGGAATGGGCTATGACAAGTTACACAATAATGTCCCATGGGTGGACAAATGTGAGGAACTCTACACTCATCAATTTCCTAGTTGCATCAAAGCTTGGCACTATGTTTCTAAGATCAATGAATGATTCAAATAGAGTGAAATCACTAAAAGCACTATCCACTCTATTTGAAGAGGTGGCAATTGAGATGGGGCCATAACATTTGGTCCAATTTATCATAGACAACACTGCTTCCTATGTTGTTGTTGGAAAATTTGTCAATAATCAAGTATCCTACTTTGTTCCAGAGTCCATGTACAACTCATTGTCTCAATTTAATCCTAGAAAACATTGGAAAAATTGATTGCATTAAATATATATTGCAGAAAACCAAAAGCATCACAAAATTTACCTACAATCATTCAAGGGTGTTACATATGATGCACACCTTCACAAATGGGAAGGAACTTCTTCAACCAAAGGTCACAAGTTTTGCCACACACTTCCTACCATTGTAAATTCGTTGCAGCCAAAAGATGAATTTGAAACAAGAGTTCATTTCAAATGAGTAGTCATAATCTAGCTTTGCTGATCATACAGATGGCCAAAACATGGTAGAATATATTTTTGTTACAAGTTTTTGGGTAGAGGCAAAGGAGATTGTAAGAATTTATGAGCCTTTAGTCAAAATGTTTTTTTTTTTTTATAAAAGGTATAGAAGCCTGAAATATATTATATTAAAATAGTAACGTAATCACATAAGGAGAAAAAGCCTATACAAATACTGCTTCAACATAAGCAGGCTTCAAAACCAAAACAAAGGAAGTGTCCCAAAACCGATTACAATCACAAAATATGCATACGGAAGCCAAAAAATAGAGGATAAACATTGTTGGAAGCATAGAAATCAGGATGACTAAATTAACCATCTACAACTTCCCAAACATCATTTAGGTCAGGAACTCCACCCTCTTGTGCTATAAGTGGATGAGGAATGTGTGACAAAAGCAAACTCAAAGCCTAAAAGTATTCTTGAACCCATTCAAAAAGTTGAGGGCCAAGTTCTTGATGATGCACACGAAGCATATTGTCAACAATGAAATGACAGTGAAATTGCAAACCCTGTTTCATAACATTGTAAGTACAAATGATAGCCAAATTTGTTTGCAAATCTTTATGAGTAAACAAACTACCAATCATCATTTTCCCAAAGAAAAGATCATAACCCTTTAATGCCTCATTTAGAATTTGCCAAGGAAGAAATTGTTCTTAGACAAAATCAATGGCAATTTGTTGCAAGACCCACAGATTTTGAAGTAAATCCATACAATTCGATAGAATTACAGAGATTACCTAAGAAGGGTAAATCATTCATGGCAAACCTTTGAAGAAGACCACGACCTGCTAGAAGTTGAATGGCCTCCTCTATCTCAAGGTAATCAAACTTAAAAAGCTTTGATAGCATCTTCGACGAAAAAACTCCACATTCAAGGAATTCCCACTTTTGAATTGGAATGAAAATGCGCTTCGATAGCATCTTCGTAGAAAAAACTCCACATTCAAGGAATTCCCACTATTTAATTGGAATGAGAATGTGCATATTTCTTCACAAGTTCTCCATGAGCCATTAGTCAAAGTGTTGCGACTAGTCAATGGTAAAATATCCCCAATGGGCTACTTGTATGAGACCATGGATAGGGTGAAAGAGACTATCAAGCCAAGGATGAACCATGATACAAGTAGGTACATACCGATAGGTCATTGATGTGACATGGGATCGACAGATGCATTGTGCCCTCCATGCTGCTGAATATGTCATGTCCCCTTTCCAAAACTAACAAATTCATAATATTTTTAAGTGGGCCTAATCACTTTTGGCCACTTCAATATTATTTAGATCCTATATAATGTTTCAAAAGTGATTTTTACACTTTACTCAAAATGTAATTCAAAAAAGGACTTTTGGATGTAATTAAAAGTATTTTTAAATACTTGGGGGCGAAAGTGAATTTCAATAAAAATAAAATAAAATGGACAGTCCAAAAAAGGCAACTACATAAGAAAGGTCAAGGCACAAAGCAAATCAGCCAATTTTGTCATTTCATTGTTCCTTCTATTTTAGAGATGAAGAATTCAAGGACGAAAAAACACTCTTAGCATTCCATAGTTGGATTTGGGGACAAAAATCCTCATCTCCATTTAAGGTGATTCTATTCAAGGATTGCACTTAGGCTTATAGATTAAAATCATTTTCAGCTTGCTACAATGTCACTACAATGATTTATTGAAGACTTCAGCTTGTGGAGGTTTGGATTGATTAACATTTGCAAGCAAATCAGATATATATATTTTATTTGCTGATTGAAAGGCATTTTCAGATCATTTGCAGACCTAAGAGGAGCAATATATAAGGGTTCATTGCTGCTGTTGCATAAATTATTGCCGATTACATTGGTTGTCATAAATTAAAAATCAGATCTGAGGTTTCTAGTTGGTGTTTCCATGTTTATTGCTGCTGTCATAATTTATCCAGCAACTCATTATCTAATTATACTTACATATTTGATCAATTTCAGTGTATGAAGGTTTCATATAAACATTGAAGAATGATAGTATCACTGTGCATAAGAAATCAATCATAAATCAGCAGTCATATTTGATATGTTTGACACATACAATTCAAATCTACTGTTTATGTTGCAATTGAGGATGTATAACAGCATTATGAGGGTTTAAATTTGTTGTTTGTAAGTATAAGTTTGATTTATAAGGGTTTGCAATATTGCATTGTTGTTAATTAGCTAGGGTTTGGCATCTACATTGATCATTTGATTCTTGTTTCAGCTTGCATATGTTTGATAAATCATCCATTTCTTAGAGTTGTCCAATTGGGAACATTACAGAATTGAGAATACTTCTTCAATCCAACATTGATTTATTCTAACTCCTTCTAACAAACTAAAAAGGTGAATGAAGACTTATTCCAATGCATTGAGAGATTTTTCCCTAAATCACAAGATTGATGGGCAGCCTTGGCAAAATTGCCCACATACCAACAGGGAAAGGGTTAACATTTTTCGCCAATCTGTGTTGTATAAGGCAAGACCACTTTGAAACTAAGTACTTGGGAATTTGTAAGATCGTTATTTTGTTTTGAAGATTGAAGTTTTTTAACTAAATAAAATGTTGATTAAAAAAACGCAGCCAAATGGTGGATGTTTTTGATAAAGATGCCAAAAAAATTAAAATGGATGGCAATGCGCACTTTGAGTCAACCATGTAGTCTATCTGTTGTCAATGTTCTTGGAGTATATTTCAACACATACACTCCAAGAAATGCAACCATTTGACTCAAAAACTAATGATTGATTTGATCTTGGTCCACCATAACCTTCGCCTTCAAATGAAAAAACTTCAAGGTAAGGAAAATTGCATTTACATTTGTAGATTGTAGTTATTGTTTTCTTCCAATTAGAAATTATCATTCTTATTTTGTAAGGTTTCAAACTAATGCATATGAACTACTTATATAGGGAATGTCCAGGACAATCAAACAATTGACTTTGATGAAATTAATCCTGACTCATAATGGCCCACTGATGAAGAAGAGCCACTTGATCAAAAAACCTTGAGATCTTGAGGGAAGCCAATGTATTTGATGAAAAGTGATTGATTCAGCTTAGGAGGGAGCTTTTTCATCAAGAACTGCAGCCCCCTAGCGGATTGTACTTCATCATAGCTAGCATTATTGGCTTTGCCCGCCTTGAGTTTCTTTGTAGTTTGTCACTTTGTAACTTGACATTTGTATGTTGTGCTTTGTGATTGACTTTAAGAGTTCAAACTTTCATGTGGAACTATGTAATAACACACTATGCAGTGTGCACTATAAGTAATGGTTTCAAACTCAATGAGAAAAATCCATATTTCAAAATTAATAGTTTGCCTCTCCTTTACTCTTTCTCTCACTTTCTATACAATTAGGATGCCTTTAAATATTAAAAACATCAACTATTTCTTTATTTAAAAATTTAAAAAAAACTGCATTTTTGGACTCCCGATATTTTTTACGATATTATCCCCATAAATTGAGAACATCTTTCTCTATTGGTTTGCTGAGATATTACAGAGATAAATGTTTGCTTCTATGGTTCTACGTTTTCATAGGAAAAAAGGAAAAGCCTGATTCTGAAGGCATGATATTTCGGCTTTTCAGTAGTACATTTTAGTTGGATCTTTGGCGTATCTGTTTGATTTCTGGTATTGGTGGCATGTTACTATTGCAATATGATGTTGGTTCTTCGCTTCTGCATCTGTGTCCTGGGTTGTTTAAGCAGTCTTAGGTAATCTCTTGTAGTATCTTTTGCTGTGCCGATAAGTTGGAGCCCTGTATATTGAACCCTAATTCTTTTATTAAAAATTTGAGATTAATCCTCAGTCTAAAGAGATGAATTCAAGTGGTAAGAATGTCAAGAATTTCACAATACACTTAACGAACACTTTATGCAACCTAAAGATATGAATAGTTTTTTCTAATAAGATAAGCTTAAGTGGTAAAAACCATCAAGGGTTCCACAAAGGGAGAACCATGTCCAAATCCATCGAAGACATGTTAAACATTAAAATAAAATAAAATGTTGGCAAGACATAATAAGTGCTGAAATCAGGTAAAATGATGAACCCAAATGGCTGAGTGTCGGGCCCCCCAAGAACCTTAACTCCAGTCAGACATTGATAAAATGATGAAAGTGGGTAAACTGTCAAACCCAAATCGCTAGCTATGGCGTACTCCAACTAGCAAAGACAAGCAGAAATACCAAATCGCCAAAAGAAGGGTAAATACTTTTTCCCGTAACAATGCTGCTTCTTTCTGATATTAGGGTTTCTGCTTTTGAAACTTCTGCTCACGTATTTCCCACTCGAAAATTTTCAAAAAAAGACTTGAACGTTCATTAAAAGTTAACGACGGCTTCGTTTGAGGAAATCGTTTTGGTCTTTCCGTACTAGAGTGTAACATATATTATTTCAGGGATGAACATTCGCACGAAACAACCAGCAAAAGAAAAGAAAATAGGTAATAATAATACATAGCAAACTCCCTCAGCCGCATAGAATGAGATAAAACAATTTTTATTTATTTAAAAAAAAAAACATATTCATATGGTGTTTGTACTGTAATTTCCGCGCGAAAAGCTTAGCTTACCTTAAAAAGAGACGCCATTGTTATGTCTGTTAAAAACAAATGTCTGTGTCTTTCAACTACCTGCGCACATTAAAATTGTTCTGCCATGGTCTTTATCTTCTTCTGATGAATGCCGAGACGCCCATTAAACATGTTTTCGGATGTTCCAGATCGCATTAAAAGGAGTAATATATTAAAAGTTTAAGTAGCTTGCGAGTCAATAATTAGTAGCTTGACGTTACATCAGGCTACAAATCGAAATTACATGGTCGAAAATTTTAAGAACGAAATTTGTATTCGAAATAAAACATCTACTTGTGTGTTTTGCCTTTCAGTTACTAAATATGTTTGTTTATCAAATAATCCGGTTTACAACCCCAAATATAGTATTTAATACATGTTAGATTCCATTTATATAAATTGTTATACAATTTGGTGGAAGAAGGGTGCAAATAAGTTTATATCGTGTTGGTACCTCATTTTTATGTGTCTAATTTCTGTTTTGTCAATATTTGATCTTATCTATCTTTTGTTAATAATCAATATGAGAAGTCTTTAGTTGGGTCTCCTATGTTGAGTAATTGTTTAAGGGTATCCATTTTTCGTATGTTTATCAAATATCCTTAGTAAAATTTGTTACAGGGTGCTTTTGTGGTCACTACCTTGTAATTTGGCTTTTCTTCGGGTGACTATACAAATTTTGAGATTTTGGAGTTTTGCATACCGCTATGTCTGTCTAACATGTCATCCTTGGTATTGCTTCCTTGCCAAGTCTAATTTTCCTCTCTAAGTCATTTTCCTTGAAATTTGAGATTATGGGTTTTGTCATTCATGCATCCTTTTCCTCAATTGCCAACTTTCCTTCCCAAAAATCTCACTTTGCAAATTATGAGATTTTAAAGTTTCTCTTACATGCCTTTTAAACCTTCAGAACATTTTTTTCTTTCATCCCCAACAACAAGCCTAAGCCCGATACTCTGCCAATAGACTATAAAAGGCATAATTTTGACTAAGAAGCGTCATTAATGCTCACAACACCTACAACCACCAAATATTGATCCAAGGGAGCTACAAAAGAGTCTTAAATGTGTTTTGGCATAGATTGAGAAGGAATGAAGGCGCCCATGTCTCATTTATAGCCCCTTTTTTTCATAGCAACACCTCTAGGATGTTATTTTGACAAATTTCATGGGCGATTTCACCTATTCTCACACTCAAACCCACAAATCATCAATATTCAGGTATGGTAAGGGTTAGAGGAATGTCCTTTCATGCCTCCTAGTGGTAAGATTGGATTTGAAAAAGATACTTGTTAGCTATACATTGGATGAAATCATGGTTAGAGTTTACCTTTGCATGATGGCTTTTTAACATTATATACACCCTCCTACCATGGGTATATCTGCCTTGGTTGTCATTTTGAAAGAAAGGAGATCAAAGGATAACACTTTGAAGAAGGATGAGTAGATACAAAACCAATAGCAGGCAAAAAATTCTCACAGGAAGCCTTAGGGTTTTAACTTCCATTTCTAGGTAGTCAAATTTTTTTATTGTAATGATATGAGTTTACACAAATACATAATAACATATTGTAAACCTTGAAGATAGAATTATTAAAGGAAAAAACAACCTTAGTTGAGTGTCTCCTTGTGTATGGTATGTATTTATGGATATATGTTTATTTTTCAACCAAAAGTCTATAAAATCCTTGCAAAGCCTTTGTAAGTTATATTTTCAACATAGTAAAGGAAATGTATGGGCATGTTAATAGATTACTAACTAGACTCGCGTAATATTTTACAACCATTTATTATTTTCTTGAATGTATGTGTAGAGTCTAGCTTGCCTTTGCATTTTGAAAGACAGTCTTTTGTGGTGTCTTGATTAAGACATTATCGTGGTTTTAGCTATTACATATTTGATTAAATTTAGAGACTCTAATGCCTAATGGATAAAGGAATCAATTATGACTAGATTTCTCTCCCTATCATCCTCAACACACCCAAAATACATCAATTTACACATCTTTTCAATTTTATTTGTGTGTTTGTTTCAACGGTTATGTCTGAATGAATGTAAGAACATACAGGGTTATTATAAAACACATTCACAAAGACTTATATAATATGGAAAATTATTTATTTAATAAGGTGTTAAACCTTACATGTTCAAACTAGCCCATAGGTATATTATGACACCAATATTGGAATTCACCATGTAGTGGGTATAGTTTGTTGTAAGGAAGTGTTTTGTCATAGTTTCAATAACCAAACTAGCACCTCAGGGAAACCCCCCTTGGTCTTGCAAAGACAAAAGTGAAAGATATTTTCCCCATTTCATCAATTGGTCCTAAGTTGCCCAACCTGAATATAGTTTGTGGTAATCTTCTAAAGTTTGACACCACTGGCACTTGGGAGTTTATTAAACCTTAGGGATTTGGAGTCTACATCTCATATCACCAACACATTATTAGGTTAAAATTGAGTTTTGTGTTACATTAGAGATTGTTTCATGTGTGTCTATGCTTAGTTCTATGTGATTTTGTTTGATTCCACATGTTAGTGTCCTTCTTATGTGGTGTGTTTAGTATGGCATCATTATGTCCCTTACTAGTATTGTTCTTTATACTTTCTAATGTAAATTCTTTGTGCCTTTCAACACCTACTACTCTTGCTTCATTACCTACAAGTATCTAAAAATAGCAAACTTGGCATATGAAGCACATTTAGGGGCCTACCTCAATTAGATCCCTAGGTTGACTCAACAAAAGTAATATCAAGTAGGCTTGAGATGTGAGACCTTGAGTGTTGGTGTAGGTGATTATAGAAATGGAGGTAAGTGGAGTGTGCAACAATGGAGGAAGCCCTGGGTAGCTAAAAATAGGTGCTAGATGACTACGAATTATATATGGGTGGATGGATGTTTGGAGATTGTTGACTTCATTTTTATTTTTAGTCCAACCAAATTAAATAGGCAATCTTGGACCCAATTTGAACATCAGAGGTGAAATGGAGCTTAAGGTTTATGAAAATATAGGTGTTTGAGTGGGAAATTATGGGTTTGAATTTGTAAGATAGTAGTGTGTGCAACCTTGTCTAGAGGGCATGAGAACATGTTAATATCTTGAGCTACAAAAAGATAAGAAATATGGAACAAGTGTTTTAATATGCAGGCAATCATGTCCATGTGAGAGGGGTGGTTTAGGGACAATATGAGTTCCAAGTTGTTAAAATGGTCCAAATCATACTTATTAAAAGTATGTACTAAAATAAGTGCAAAACTAAAAGAAAAATGTTAAGTATGCACTTTTCAGCCTTACATTTTGCCCCGACTTTAGCATACATGTGAGCTATAGTAAATCAGTTGTGCTAAACTAAATAAAATTGATTTTGTTGTGCTTGATAAAAAGGATAGTAATGAGCTTCATTTAGCATCATTTATAAATCTTTCACTTGAGCATCATCTTCAAGTTTATAACACACACAAGAAGAGAAGTTAGTGCATGCCATGAAAACATTTGGAAGAGTTAACTATAAATGTCTTAAACCATTTCTATTTCAATTATTGAATTAGATAAGTAAAGTTTATCATAGAGTTGGAACCAACATGGCCTTCGTAATACTTAAGATTGGGAAGTGAGTGAGATAATTCTAAGGGGATCATATTTTATGTGATAGTCATGGATTTTTTACCAAGTTGACCTCCACGAAGGATGAAATCCATCATTGGTGAGTTGTAAATGATCCATAGAGGATCACTTTGACTAGGAATAGTGTAGAACTTAGACAAAGTTACATTAACCAAAAGGGATGGTGTAGGACTAATGCAGAATAATTTTAATTAAGGGTGTGTGATGTAGGGATCCATGAAGGACTATTTTAACAATTTTATAGGTGTTTTTTATTTATAATCAGAAATAAAATATATGCCCCCTCTTAAATTGATTAAATGTGACAAGATGTGATCAATTTAATGAGATAAGAAGAGTGTAGTGTAAAGTATGTAATATATCCATGTGTAAAGAGGATGTACAATTGTGTAAGCACAAATGAGGGAAAGAGAAAAGTGGGCTAACAAGAGAGTATTTACCTCAACGGTGCACCCCTTACCCTTGTGAGAAGGGCAGCTAGTGTAAAATATGTTAAGGAGAAAATCTAACAATATAATAGGCATGGTGGAGAAAGTAAGGAAATATCAAAGTGAGTGTAAAAGAAGGTGATGGTGGAGAAATTAAGGATTTATGTCATAGAAGAATAATGATTTAGAGAACCATTATGTAGGGGGGTAAAAATGTGAATCAAGAAAACAAGCGGAATAAGTGTTATGTAAAATAGTCGTTGGGAGAAGGAAGCACATAAAGAAATATTTGTAAGAATGGAAAAGAAAGAAAGAAAAAAAAGAAAGGGAATATATTGTGATTTTATTTTTATTTTTTAGGACTCAAATTAGAAGAGTATATCAAGGTAATGAAATACCTTGAAAGATGCCCCCACAATTTTTCTCCACGGTAGAGGCAAGATGAAAATGAATGTGAGATAAGTAACCAGTAATATCATAGGCATAATAAAAAAAAAGTAGAAGGGTTTCAATGGATGTGAATGGATGCTAGGTATGGTGAAGACATAGTATGAGGATAGGAGGGGAGAGATCATAATTGTAAAATCCAACATGATGACACCATGGAAGAGAAATATTAAGTAAGGATTTAAATTGGACAAATATTGCAAAGGTTGTACTCCATATAAGTTGGCATACAAATGGAGAGGAATGATCAAATTAGTAAAAGAGTGAAGAAAGACATGTTTGTTTGTAGTGTTGTAGGGAACATAAAACTATGAATAAATGACAAGAATATTACTTGTGAGAGAGTATCGCAATAATAGAAGAAATTTTAAAAAGGAGAAAGAGGAGTGAAATAAAATGCCATATTAAAGAGAAGTGCTGATAGAAGACCAAGTTTTAAATATTTTGTTATATGTAGTAAACCTTGGTGTGATGCAATAAAAAGAGAGAACTTAGATGTAATAAATGTAAACCAAGTTATAATAAATTATATACATCAATATATGCATAAAATCATAAATTAATATACTTTAATGACTTATACATGTCTTATAATTATTTCCTCATGCTTTGTCTCACTTATCATCTTTTTTATTCTCACACATATTTAATTCATATGATTCCTTCTCTTATCTCCCACTTTTTAATTCTTTACATTGCCTCTTAGTTCCTCCTCGTCATTTATTTCCATCATACCCTTTCATAATTAGCCTATTATCATGAATTTACCTTTTCCTTTGTGATATTTTACACTTTTATAGCTTATTTAAGGATATTAGAGGTGTTTTAGGGTTATTCGAGTGGTATATAATAGATATATGCATTTAGAAATGACCCAAATTACATGTGTGGTGTCTCACAACCTTCTATATCTTGCCAACAAGAAGCATAATGATGGGGGTTAAAATGTTCCAATAATTTCACCCTTTGTTTCCCTTTTTCCTTTATCCTTTCTACCCTCCTGTCATTATTTGTCACATGAAGTATGAGTATTTGATAAAATGTAATAGAAAAGTAAAATGATTAGAAAATGCCAATGTTGGTTGAAATGCTAACTAATTTGTGGCTGAAATGGCAGGAAATAATCGAGAAGCTGCTAAGGTGGTTGAGAACATGGACAAGGAAATGATCAAACTATTTTTGTTCATGCCTATTTTTGAAGATAGTACTTGTTAAGACTGTTATATATTTTTGTCCAACAACCATTGTTAGTTTTTTCAAACTCATATTTTTTGTTGTTTTATCGAACTTAAATGGTTTGTTGGTCGTAGGCCACAAACAAACCACAACAAACCCATCGGTGCTTGTTTAAGTATAAATATGTCCAAACTTAAAGACTTAAGATATAGATGATAATGCAAAGTTATTCTATTATTTTAAAATTGTTCTGAAATTCTCACACGCATGTGTGACTGAGTTGAGCTAAGAATGCGTTAATATTTCCATCATCAATCGGCCAAGGAGGCAAGGCCCACTCTTTGTGTCAATTGGTGATCTATTTTCAGTTTTCAGTGTGGTAATTATAAGTGTGATTTGATTTGAGGTTAATTTCTCTTTTGTATGCAAAATTAATTATTTACAATCATGTTTAACTTGATTTGTTGTAATCAGAATTATTCATAGTTACATTTAATTAGATTTCAAGGTTGATTCCATTGTTCATTAATGTACTTGTTGGTAATTTGAGGATTAAGGATTTGATTTGTGTCGAATGGAATTTACTATTATCAGTGCATCATTTCATAACATACTTTATTTCTTGTTATCATATTTTCTATTATAATTTTTGTCATTGCAATTCCTATCACAGTTCCTGGCGCACTTCTTGTCACAGTTCCTGGTGCACTTACTGTCACAAGTTCTGCCAAGAAATAAAAACAACAAAATCAAACCAAATTTGGGATTACGAGTGTATTGTGTAATTCTAAGACATTGATTTTAAGAGTTTAAATGAGAATTCAAGAGTGTGTGTGTGTGTGTGTTGAATTAAAATATGAAGGTAGTGATTAAAAATAGGATTTTATTAAATTTGTAGATTGAGAAGTGTGTCTTGATTTGATTTCTAGATTAAGCAGTGTGTCTTGATTTAATTTCTAAATTCATCCATCCTCCCTTATTTCATTAATTTCTGCCCTTAGGTAGACTAACACAACACTATTCACAAGTTTATGACTCCTGGATTGACAATTAAGGAATAAACTAAGGAAACTACTACAAAATTCCCAAGGATCAACCCAAATACATTCACCAACTTGATAGAGTCATGAGAGAAATGTATCTTCGATATCAATCCATAGTTTAGTCCAATCATTTTGGCATCGTTGTCAGGGAATGGTGTTAAAGGCCTATTAGCCTAGTGAACCACGTTAGGACCAATGCGCTAAGGAAAAATTCTATGCGATAGTCACCCTCGTTTGGACAATTACCCTTAGTTTGCTCTATTGTAAATCATAAATGTGCATGAATCATAGTAGAGATAGTAGAGGTTGATTTGTTAAAAAGGATAAGGGGAGTAATTCACAAGAAGAAAAACTAAAAAATAAATCAAAACCATTTGTTGAGGGAAGTAGCTCACAGCAAGAAAATTTGAAAACCAAATTACAATCATTAGTTGTCCACACATCACCTAAGGAAAAGTTAGTCAAACCAGATATTGAAAAGTGTGTTATTGAGTCTACCATTGTTGAGACCCCTTCTGATACATGTCCAAAGTCTTTTGAAGAATTGCATAAAAGGGTTGAAAAGTTATTCCAAGAATCTTATGAGTTTGGAGCTGGTCCATCCTCAAGAAACCAAAAGCCATTCAAAACTTTCCTCACCCCTTGGGCATCTCAAGTCATGGTTGATTGTTGGGAATAGGATTCCATTTAATTGCAATCCTAAACATTATTTCATGTATCTCCTAAGTCCTTGGAAAGTGTTCCCCAACACTATTATTAGAAAGAGAATAAATTTGAATGAAATGAACATGTAAATTGACATTTGTAATTAATTCTAAATGATAGGAACATGTGGGGATGCCCATGAAGAACTCCTACAAAATAGGAGCACATGGGGCACCCACATGGATGGTGGAACTTACCTTGAGTTAAGTTAACTATTTGGAGAAAGATAACACTCCAGTAATGCATGTAAAGATCCTAGAAGTTAGGAGTTGATGTTTACGTGCATGGAGTTCAGTTCAATTTAGTTATCTTCAATTGCATGTAGTTAGTTTTAGTTGAATGCTAGCTGACTTCAGTTGACTTGGAATGCATGACTAATGACATGAGTTGCATGATAGATAATAGGTGATACATTCAATTAAGTGGGTATGATCAATCATGCATCCTGTTTGCATGAATGGTGGAGAGATATGTTTTAGTTAACAGAGATTGACTTGGACCCATCTTAGGCACCCAAGTTCGCATCTTGGAGTTAACACTTTTGCATGAGAAGATATTTTATAAGGCTGAGTTAAGTGGGCCCATTCTTGGGCACCAAATTTGAGGAGAAGCTTACAAGATATCTTCGTAATCAACATTGAGTTAGGACTTCAATTTTGGATGCCCAAATTGATGGAGGACTTGGTTTGACATTGTTTTTCATGGAAGAACTCTACTTGCAAAGAATAGGCGTAGGTTTTGTGAGATAAGCTTTGTGCTTTGCAATTGTAAACTCTTTGGAGTTTACAAGGCTCGTTATTGTCTATAAATTGCAGCAAGTTGAAGGGAGTTATATCAAATTTTATTGCAAGTTGTGAAGAAGAATTGTTGAAGGCAAAAGAAGCATCTCAAGAAAGGATTAATAAAGAATGATTGTAATCTTGTTCTAAGGTTAAATAATACAAGCACTATTGATTTTGGTGGTGGAGTTTTTTCTTGAAAGGGTTTCTCCACGGTATATGTTGTGTCACTTCTATCTTCTGGTCTTATTCTTCTACAATCTTCTATCTATTTCTACAAATGGTAAAATGTATCTAAACAAATAATCATCCACAAAGAAATTGTAACAAAGAACACTTAATTAGATCTACAGTCACATAGTTTTACAAAGTATTAAGCTACATAATTACCTCCATTTTCAATATTGATCTCAACAATAACAACAACAATAATAATAATGAGAGGGTATTGGCTCACAACAACCCAATCACTTTTGATTTTCAAATTACACATCCTAAAGAGGATGCCCCTATGAAAAACATACCCCATTTTCCTTTGCCTATCTTTCGTGGACTTTCTGTTGAGGATCTTGATATGTTCTTATTTGAGTTTGATGTGTTGTGCCATAGTTATGACTATCAAATCGATGCATAGAAGCTCAAATTATTCTCAACCATGTTGAAGGATGCAACACTACGTTGGTTCATTAACCTGAGAAACATCAGAACGTGGAATGACATGAAGAAAGTATTTTTGATGAAATACCAGGAGTATTGTAAAATGAAAGAGGTTTGGGATGAGATCTTCCATATGACACAAAAAGAAGATGAATCCAAGGAAGATTACCTCGAGCACTTCATGTTCGGCCTACAATGATCACAACAACTAGGGCTAACTCCTAATAATATTAAAATGTTGTTTCTTAGGGGAATACAAGATGATACTATGGATGCATTGAATTTAATAGGTAAAGGTAACGTCTCTAAATTGAAATTTGATGATATGTGTGACATTTGCAAGAACTTTTCAAGATCTCTAAATTTGCGGAGGAATTATTTAAGTAGGTTTTCTTCCTCAAGAAATTCAACAGGTATAACAAAGCATGAAATAGGTAATTTACTTGAAGATCTCAAAACCAATTTATTAAATCATATGGGTAAACAAATAGATACTTTGTATACATGAAGGAAGTAGGAGGAGACTAAAAAGCCTTAGTCGTCTTTTGTCTCATTTGTCAAAAAAGGAATAGTGGTGAAGAATGTCCATATAATAGAACAAAAATCTCTTCTTTAGAAGAATTTAATAGGGACACTATTCTAAAACCTCTTCATGTAGGTATGACTGAGGTAGAATACATAGATGAACCTGTTTACTTCATGGCCTAGCAAAGACCTTGGCAATCAAGAGAAATGCCCCCAACTGACCACCAAGCAACACCCCAAAGTCCTTTTCAATAGAATTCTCTCCCAAACCAACCTGGATGGTATAGAGGTTGGAAACAACCTCCATACTACCCCTAGTGGACTCAACAATATCCCCATGCTCCACAATCATGGCAAGCATGGCGAGCACCACCACCATCATATTCACAATACCAATCATTTCCTCCATATCCACCACCTCCAACAATAAATCCTTATCAACAATCCCAACAACTCCTACCACTTTTTTCGTCATCATCTAATCAACTATATAGTTCAGCTCAACCCCCGAAAGCCACGCCTGTGCCCGCACAACCATCACCTAATCTGAACAATAAGGTGACTTGACTAGTCCATAATAATGATGTGGCAGGATTCCCAACTTATCCTATCAATGCATTGGAAATTGATGGTGTACATAGTAAGGTCAGGGAAGAACCTCCAGGGGCCAACCATCACAAAAGTCGAAGACTCTCTAGTTGAATCAGAAGAAGAGCAACCAAAGCCTCCTTTTCCCAACAAGTTGCAAGAGCAACCAAAACAATAGGAAACACCTCAACTAGATTTTGATTTTATGAATGAGTTATATAATGTTAAAACATTAAAATTCCTTTGTTGCAGGCTATTAAAGATGTTCCAATGTACATTAAAGCAGTCAAAGAACTTTGTGGGAGGAAACAATAGAAGAAACAAGACCCCAAGACAGTCCAGGTCATTGGACAACTAGCAGATTTGATGTTGGGGAGGATCTTCGTCCCTAAGTATGCAGATCTAGGGAGTCTAATGATTAAGGTGTGTATTGGTGATGTAATCATTCCAAATACACTTGTGGATCTAGGAGCAGCTATAAATGTAATGACTAATGAGACTAAAGAGAGGTTGTCCCTTCAAGGACTAAGAACTACTCCAATAGTCTTGCAAATGGATGATCACTCCCTTGTAAAACCCAATGGTATGATTGAAGATATCATTATTTCTATTGAGTATTGGGAGTATCCAATAGATTTCATGATTTTGCAACCAAATATTAAGCTAGGGGGTACCCTTAATTTTAGGAAGACCTTGGTTAGCCACTACTAATGCTTTCATTAATTGCAAGTTTGGAAACATGGTGATTTTGAACGAGAAGCAAATGAAGCAATTAAGGTTGTACCCTCCAACGCAGCCATTGTTGGAAACATAGGATCCCTTATAGATAGATAGTGATTTAGAAGAGTCTTTACCTATTTTGACAATAGATAAAAGTAGGGAATTTGAGGATATTTTAGAAGACACTATTATTAATAATTTATTGAAAAATTATTATTTGTTTGATAATGTTTTAGAGACAATGATTTTTCCTACGGGTATAAGTGATAATTGTCCTTTTTGGAAACTTTCCATTAGTTAGTAGTTTGGAGTCTATTCATCATTTTATTACTTTACATCAATTATTGCCGCATACTTGTATATACAGTTAATTTTTTATATCTGGTAATTTTTACCCATCTTCATCTAATTTACAATTGCTTGTTGTAGATACCCTTGTACTATCTCAAGCTATTGAAATCTTGCCTGGTAAAACACTTAACATAAATGCCAACTTAAATGCCTCACAATCAGAGGACCTGATTGAGATGTTGCATTCCCACAAAGAGGCCTTTGCTTGGGATTACCAAGAAATGAGAGGCATTCATCCCGCTACCTGTACACACCATATCTATATAGAGGAAGGGAGTAGACCTATGAGACAACCCTAGAGAAGATTAAACCTAGTCTTATGGGAAATAGTTAAGGATGAACTTCAAAAGCTGCTTAATGTAGAATTTATCTACCCTATATCAAATAGCCAATGGGTGTCCTCACTTGTGGTTGTTCCTAAGAAGAATGGAAAATGGTGAATATGTGTTGATTATAGGACCCTTAACAAGGCCACTAAGAAATACCATTTCCCACTTTCTTTCATTGACCAGGTCCTATACACGTTAGCTGGAAAGAAGTTATTTTCCTTTCTCAATGGATTTAGTGGGTATAATGAAATTTGTATTGCCCTAGAAAACCAAGACAAAAATACCTTTACTTACCTGTGGGGCACATTTTCCTATAATTTCTTACCTTTCGGATTGTGTAATTCACCTACTTCATTCCAATGGGTTGTTCTAAGCATTTTTGCAGATCTAATTCATGATTGTGTGGAAGTTTATATGGATGACTTTAATGCTTATGGTAATACATATGATGAAGCCAAGGTAAATCTTAAAAATGTACTTAAATGATGTATTGATACTAACCTTTCTTTAAGTCATGAAAAATGTCATATTTTAATGTCTGAAGGTATTGTTTTGGGTCACTATATTTCTACAAAAGGAATTGAAGTGGATTCTAAAAAGGTAAAAATCATTCAAGACTTGCCTATGCCTACCTCTCCAAAGGATGTACGTAGCTTCCTAGGACATGTTGGTTATTATCGAAGGTTTATTCAAAATTTCAGCAAGATTGCCTCACCTCTCTTTGTGTTGCTAGGAAAAGATGTAGATTTCTCAGACACCTGAATTCCAGCAAGCCTTCAAAGAGATCAAAGGTAAACTTATAAATACACCTATACTGTGAGGACCTAATTGGGAACTATCATTCCACATACATACTGACGCATCAAATAATTTCATAGGAGTCATGCTTGGACAAAAGGAAGACTCTCTTTTACTCTATCTATTATATCAGTAAGAATTTTACTAGTGTTGAGGTAAACTATATTGTCACTAAGAAGGAATTCTTGGTTGTAGTCTATGCAATAAATAAATATCACCACTATATAACTAGGTACAAGGTTTTTGTACATACAAATCACTTTACTATTAGATTTTTGATGAATAAACCAGTTGTTACTGTTACCTAATTGTGCTTTTTGGCCCAATCAAGTTAGGCTAGGACAACACTAATGTTTTATTTCTAGAAAGAGAATGGTACACAAAATCTACTAATGATACTCATTATCATGCAAATAGTGCCAAGAAATGAACTTTCAATTTTCATTATGCAATTATTTTACAAAAAAGAAGAATAGTATACAAGCTTTTGCATAAAGTAGCTATTTAAATTCATTACAAGAAATGTGTTTATAAGTTTTCCACACAAGCCGTGGGAATAATTGGATAAGATACAATAAGAAATAAATTGAACATCTGAAAATAGGGAGCATATTTAAGTGGAAAGGGATTTGTCATTGCCTGAATGACAAACCCCAGTGTCGATCAGTTGCATCTTCAACTCCTTGGTTGATAGCTCCAAAGGTATCTGCAAGGGATAAAGAAGTAATGTTAGAGCTTGGGATTCTAATTCTCTCAATATGTCAAATCAATAGATTTTCAGCCTATTTCTTATTAAGCATTAGATTAGATTCAAAGATGTCTCAAGATTAGCACACAGTCATCAAAAAGATCCAAGAGGAGTCAAGATCATCAAATTATCATGAGAAGCATTGGGTTTCTTGTTTTCTTAACTTGTTTATTCACTATGTAGTTACATGTATTCAACAAATAGTAACTTCTTGATAAGAAGTGCCATCAAAATGGCATGATATTCATAGTTTCAAAGAATAAGAGCAACCATTGTTAAAAGGTCAAAGGATAGTCCTCCAAGAATAACATATATCATGACATAGACAAAGGTTAGAAAGACAGTCTCACACTTTTGAGTCAAAGTTTGAAAAGGGCAATCCATGATAAGGAGTAAATAGTCAAGGACAATCATTATCATGCAAAGGGACTATTAAAAGCATAGCCCACTATGCTAAATAACTAATGATTTATAATGGAGGACAATAGTTTGACAGAGAACAAAGTTTGTACAAGCATGACAGTCACAATCTTAATGACAATAACATATCTAAATGAAAGGACTTTATGCATTCATGAAGGATAGTCCTTGCAAGGTCAAGGAACAAAGGATAGTTAAAAGAAAAATAAATGATAGTTGCAAAGGTACAGTGACTATGCAAGGATGAATAAGCAGTCATAGTGGTTAGTATAAAACACAATGCTATGTGAAGGCATAATATGAATTGAGAAAAGATTGAAGGCATGACATTCCTATGCCCTCTAATCAAGATTTAGTGATTTTAATACATCAATACAAGTTACAGTTCAGTCCAAGATGCAAAAAAATAGTGTCTAGGTCAAATATCGGTATCTTCAACTATCATAGTCTGAAGGATGATGAGCTTTTGAAAGCAAGTGTAGTCTCATATGGAGTCACAATAAAAATGTCTCATGGATTGTGTAGATGAATGACTAGAGATAGTCACTTTAGTAGGCCTTTCTCAGTCACCTTTTAACAATTGAAGGGGATTCACTAAATGAAGAGAGGAAAGAGTTGGTCAACATTCCTTATGATTGTCATAAAAGGCAGTAAAATATTTGCAAAGTGTGCAAGTAATGGACTTATCAAAGAGAGCATGGATAAAGATAGTCGTCAAACAAGGAGAGCTCAAGCATCAACAAAAGACAATCATACTTCATGGATGTGAATATGAGATCATAGCCTTTCTAAAAGCTATTGACTACCTCTATTTTGCTCTATCTATTTTAAATGAACAAATTCATTGAAAGCAAAATAATCATCTTATTGTGAAGACACTTGCTAAGGTCATTAGGGCTCCATCATAGATATACTAAGTCAATGTCGAGTGACATTTTTAAGATTCAATAAATGAATAAAATATGTCTACAAAAACAAGAAGTAATAGTCATAAGTAGAGCAGCAACCTTGAATCCACAAAGATATGATAATTTACAAGGTTGAATTGTTGTAAAGAGCCATGATGGCATGGAAAATATTATCACATAGTTCAAATAATGAAGATGGTGAGAGCTTAGAAAGTCATCAATAAATGTGTTGAAGACAAAGCTCATGCAGAGGTACAACAATGACCTTCAAAATGAAAATGGATAGTCATAGATCCATAATGATTTCAAAAGCTAGTGAACAGTGAATGGAAGATAGAGGATAGTCAACTTCATGATTATCGAGAACAAAGAAAGCATAAAGGGGTAGAGTTTCACACCATGACTGACAGATGTCTTTCCCACCTTAAAGACACTAATGACAGTCAAGGTAGAGGATGGTGAAAGAGAATGTTAATCATCACAATCAAAAGGAATGCAAGAAACATAATCAAATGGAGAGAAATACAGCATATTTGAATAATCAAAGAATGCATGAATTACAATCATAAAGAGCAGTACATTTGATGCCCTCAAATTACATGTTACGCTTTGATGTTGCGGCTGCAATACAAAAGTTTTCAATGTCAACACTTCAAAAGAACAAACCTACAGTTGATGAAGAATGAAGGATACAAGTTTCCAACAAGAAGTTCATCATGTGAAAGGACAACCAAGGCATAGTAAGGATTAACAGTTATTTAATTCTTCTTTTGCAGTTTAAGTTGAAATGATTGCAATGAAAGAAACGTTAAAGTAGCAAGAGCAAGCATTTCTCAAACCCTAGTAATACATGAGAAGTGAACCAAGAAGAACCACACATGTTGAAAAGTGTTGCATTTCAAATAAAATACCATAGAAAATGATAGTTTTCTTCATCTTTTTGTCACAACAAAGCACAAACAGTCTTTTCTTTCACAGTAAAGAGAAAATCTAGCATTTTCATGCAAAGGAAGAGCTTACCAACATTGTCCCAGTGTATCATTGCACATAATCTTCAAAATTCCAAACCCTTGGCGGCATAGCATGGTGTCACAGACAAATGAAATGAATTCATAATGAGCCCGCTCAAGTTTCTTTTAGGGTTTGCCAATGTAGCCCTAAATCCTGGCCAACCCAAGTACTATGTTTATTTTTCACTTTTATTTCATTAAGTGTATAAATATTAATACTTAGGCCTTGACAAATACCTAGTGAGAGGTGAGTCCACATGAGTCATAAGGAGATAAGACTAAATAATAGATTAAATCCACCCCTTTATTTTTTGCATGAAATTAAGACAAAATAAATATGTAAAAAAATACTAATGGTAATTTTTTACAAATTACATTAATATTTGTCATGTAAATGCAAAAATAAACAATCACACAACAAATATTAAAGTAAATCATAACTGATTGTCTTTAATATTTGTTCAAATAGTCTATCCTTGTTCCAAAATCATGCAAAAACAAAAGGAGTAGAATTGAAGTGTTAAGCATGCATTTGGAGTTTTTTCTTTGACTTCTAGTCAAACTGGAGTGCTTTTGGAGTTATTTTTGGTCAAGCATATTGAGAGGAGTTTGGAGCTATTTTAGCTCAAATTGGAGTAGTTGCGACCCCCCTTTTTAGGGATTTTCTATTTTGCTCGTGAGAAATATATTTTGATTGCAATTGACTGCAAGTGTCACCTCTTAGCACTTTGGGACAATTTTTGTATTAAAGGAGAAAAATATTATGTTTTTTTTCCTTAGTTCTTAATTTTTACCTTCTCTTGCATGTTGCATGGAGACTTAGAGATTTGTAACTCGGATATTTTTATAGATTTGATACAACAATAGTTATTTTAGATTA
Source organism: Sequoia sempervirens (assembly GCA_007258455.2). Lineage (NCBI taxonomy): Eukaryota > Viridiplantae > Streptophyta > Pinopsida > Cupressales > Cupressaceae > Sequoia > Sequoia sempervirens. Next base: position 119,398,408 of record VDFB02000363.1, on the reverse strand, counting down.
TTTTTATCAGCATTTTGCAGAGATTCCTTCCATTATTCAATAGAATCAAGTGTTTACCTTCTTATTTTCAAGCATTGTGTGTCTTATGGGTTCGTTCCCCTTTCTATCTTATTCATGGTTGCATGTATGCAAAGTAGTTAATAATCACAAGTCATAGGTTGTGCTAGTGATTTGTCTCATCTTCCAAGTTGTGAAATCCTATTTTCCTTCAGAAAAGATAGATTCACCAAAACCTTTTTATGAAATATTAATGTGATTAGATTGCCCAAACTAAGTTGTGTAAATAGATCCTTTGAGAAGTAGTTGTGAATCAGGCTACTGTAGGTTAATTACATTTTGGTGCATCACCTCCTAGAATTAGTTTTCCCTTTTATCAGTTATCCTTCTTTTTCTCACAAATTCATTAGTTTCTAGGAGATCTAAAGGGGAACGAACCCATAATCTAGAGGTTCATTCTCACAGTAGGTGACCCACAACCTGAGTTTGATCCCATGTTGCATAGGATTGTTGAGTTTCACACTTAGATAAAGGGTGCAATCCTTCGTGACAATAGTTACAGGATGAGTGATTTAGAGATTATTTCTCTTATAGAAATTCAACATTATTATTCTTAATAAACCAAGACAAGAGAACGTAGTGGTTGAATTTCTATCTAGAATGCAACATGATGATGAACCAATTCCTATGGATGATACTTTTCCAGATGAACAACTTTTTTCTATTTTTGTAAAAAGCCCTTGGTTTGTTGATATTGCTAACTATCTTGTTACCTACAAATTTCCACCCCACTTCTCCTCGTGAGAATGTTGAAAGCTTATAGAGCTTAGTGGTTAATATAGTTGGATAAATGGTTTATTTTTCCGTACTAGGATTTGATAATATTATGCGTCGTTGTGTTGCAAAAGAGGATGTTTTTGATATCCTTTGAGCCTTGTGGAGGCCATTTCACAACACAACGAATTGCTAATAAAGTTTTAACTATAGGATACTATTGGATGACGATTTACAAAGATTATCAAAGGTTTGTTCAAAATTGTGATAAATGTCAATGTATGGGCCGACCTACCCACTCTGATGAGATTCCTTTACACCCACAATTATTAATAAAACCATTTAAAAAATGGGGTTTAGATTTTGTAGGGCCCATTAGTCCTCCTCAGAATAAGGAATACATTTTGGTTCGTACAGATTATGTCACTAAATGGGTAGAGATCATAGCCTTAAAGCATGCTAGGGATACTAAGGTTGCTAATTTCTTGTATTCAAATATTTTTACTAGGTACGATGTGCCTAAATAAATTGTCATGGACTAGGGAGCACAGGTCACCTTTGACTTGGTTGTTGCATTGGTACGAGAATATGAAATCAAGCATAGGAAGTCCTCTCCATACCATCCACATGACAATGGGCAAGTGAAAGTAACCAACCAAGAATTAGACAATATTCTCACAAAGACAGTAGCATTGCACAAGAAAGACTAGGCAGAAAGACCTCCTGAAGTAGTTTGGGCCTACCGCACAACTTGGAAGATGACCATAGGACTAATACCATATGAGCTTTTCTATGGAAAGAAGCTTGTCTTGCTAATTGAATTCAAAGTGAGGAATCTCTACACCACTCTTCAACTTGGGATGTGCCTCAGTGAAGCCCAAAAATAGAAACTTGCTCAACTCCATTCTTTAGATGAGATGCTTCAGGAGGCCATTCTTCATGCAGAAGTGGTGCAGAAACAAAGAGCATAGTGGCATGAATGCTTCATTCGATCATAGATCTAGGACTTTAAAGGGAAGTTTCGTACTCGCTGGCTCAATCCTTATGAAATCTAGATTGTGTACGATAATGGCGTCATTAGAGTATGCATTGTGGATTCTGAATGCATGGTTCTTCTTGTCAACGGGTATCATTTGAAGCTTTACAAATGGTCCCTTTCGAAAGAAACATTTTCTTGTACTATGATGGAGGAACTGACTCTTGTTCCTCTCATTTCTTTTGAATAATGATATATGTGTATATATATATAAGCAATAAAAGATACATATCTATATATGTATACATATATACAAGCAATAAAAGATCCAACATCAAAAACCTTTAGGCATTGTTGTCCAGTTAACGCTTGGAAATCAACTTCCAGCAGGTGTTAACTATTCAATAATCTTAGGGGTGAAAAATAGTTTCCTGGCGCCTCTAGGCAGTGATAGAGTGAAAATCGGGCTATTGGTGGTCTATCATCAAGAGAAAAAAGAAGCAAAAGCAGAGATCTTGTCACTTTTGTGCCAAGAACCTTTTTGGAGGTTGATATTCATGTCGTTACCTATTCTATGGTGCAATAGGAGTGGTGATATTCTTATCCCACTATCCCTTCGACCTTCTTCATTGATTCATTTCCGCTCTAGTTTGGTTGAGTGTTTTGGTTCTCATAGACACGTGTTCCTATTTTTCTTAGGGAAAGACCACCGGTGCACCATTGGCACTTCTATGTGTTGGCACCAATTTTTGTTTCCTTGGTGACTGGCTTTCTTCAGATAAGAACTTTATTTTTGTCTGAAGTCATGAGCATTCATCTTGTTGCCAATTGTATTACACTTCTAATGCTTTGATGTCTTTTCCACGTTCACGCTTTCGTCAGCAATATGATTCCTTTGTTTCATTGGAATTTTCCACTATTGGTAACTATGTGTCCTTTTCTCATATGTTTGTTGCCTTGCCTAGCTTTTCTCATGCTGATGCAAATTTTTTCAAGTGGTTTGAGTAGCTACTACAACTCCATACTCCATGACAAGACTTGCGCTTTGTCTTAGTATTGGTACTTTTTGAAAGTTTTATTTTTCTTTTACATTTATTAAATGCATTTATTTCTTGTGGCTAAGATTCATGACATGCCTTGTGGATGGTGCATAACTAAGTTGGGGGGAAAAGTACTGCCTTATTTTTGTTTTATTTTTCCCATCACTTCTTTGACGTCTACCACTCCCATTCATTATAGCAACTTAATCTTTTCTTATCTTCACCTTGTCCACACTTTTCACCATAAATCCATCTCTACACGCCATGATTACTAAATTTGAAATGATCTTTTCCTGTTCCTGGTAAACCACTCTTATTTTCTAGGAAATCTTATTTTTGTTGCCACTATTAAAACTATCCCCTTTGTTAAACTACTTTCGCACTTCTTGGAAAAACTTTACCATGGCAAAGGATAGGAGACCCTGTTACAAACCCACTTCATTGGAGCAACTATGGGTTTGTGAGAACAAAGAAATTTATGTAGTGTTTAAGGAGGCTAAGTGGGACGTTTATTTCAAGAAATTGAGGGGATTTGATAAGAGGGTTGCCCAAGAATTCACTTTGAGTTTTGATGGTAAGAAGGTTTCTATGAGAGGTTTGCAATTTCCTATCACTACTGTGGTGGTATTTGATATCACAAGATTGCCATTAATTGGTGAAAATTATTTTCCCATTGACACAAAGAAAGTGACTGAATTAAAGCCCATACACACAACATTTCTAAGGTGGGGTGAGTCTATGGAGGTAGTACAAGGCCAAGGGACTAAATTGGGTTTGTTACCTAAAATTAGGAATGGTGTAGTCAAGTTTTTGATGAAGTATATAACCTACAAGGGGAGGTATGTCTATGTATATGCTCAACATTTAAGGTTGTTGACACATTTGAGGTGGAATCAGATAGTAAATATATCTTATTTTATGCATTGATCTTTGCATCGTATGAGTAGGGTAGTTCAAAAAGGGAAAATTAATTCATTAGCCCACCATGGCATAATTAGGCTATTAATTATTGATACTCTTAAGAAGCTCTTCCCCCAAGTGATTGGGATACATTTGTTAACATAAATGATGATACCAGTTCTAATGCTTCTAAAGACTCTTCGGGTGAATCCTCCTCTGAAGATTCTGATGAGGAAGAAGGAATTATTGGCATGCCTAAAGGAGGCCTTGAAGAAAATCAAGAGCCTAGTGTAAACCTGAGTGAAAGCCCTTCAAAGAAACAAACCACTAGGAAATCATCTAGAAAGTCCTCAAATACTAAAGAAACTAAAACTTCAAGTGATAAATCCTATAAAGCTTCAGGGTCATCAAATAAAGCACTTAGAAGAAAACAAACCCTATCTGAAGAGTGTCCAAAATAATTAGGTCACAAGTCTCCTAGTGTCAGGAAAGGTAAACATATTGCTACTAGTCCTATAAGCCGATTAGAAGACTTGGTCAATGTGATCAGTCATATGGGTAGTCTGAAGGTTGATGACCTCAATTCAAATGTTGATGTTTTATCTGAGGTCCTGAAGAAATAGGGAAAAGGAAGTAGGGAACATAAAAGGGAAAAGATAAAACTACATTTGAGATAGAAAGAAAGGGACAAAGAAACAAAAAGCAAACAAGTCTCCTCCTAGAACAATTCTTGATCAAGAACCCAAATAATTAATTGGTAAAGATTCTCCCAAAACTAAACCCTTGTTTGAGCAAGAAGAAGACCATATTTCATCTAAATCACAATGTCTCTCTCTAATGCATCATCATAATAAGGAGCAGTTCAATATAGAAATAAAAGACATAACTACAAAAGAATCATTGCCTCAACACGACAAGATTAATGTGGAAATAGAATAAGTCTTGAACCAGATTGGAAAAGAATAGTTTACTAGGATTAATGTGGTAGTAGGGGAGATAGATGTAGAGGAGCGGGAAAGGGATGAGATCCCTCTTTCCCCGTTGCATCAATTTAATGAGGAATAGATTAATGGAGTTAATATGGAAGCAAGAATTAATGTATCAACTATACAAATAGGGTTTGCACAATTGAATACCATAGGGGAGACAAAATTGGATGATCGACAAGTCAATGAGACTCAAGATAGAGAACAAGAGATAAGGGCACCCATAAGCCCTATTGTTACCAATGTAGAAAAATAGGGCAGGCCTAAGGGTTCCCTTTCCCTCATTGAGCAATTTGGTGCAGAGAATTTAATGATAGTGGAATATGTTGAACCCAAACATAACAATGAAGAAAAAGTTCTTAAACAAGGAGAGAAAGAGGTTGACACAAATATGGAAACAGGGATTGAAATAGAGGTTGAAGTAGAAGCTAAAGAAGAATTTGAGGAAAATTAAATCCCCCTTAGACACATTAAAGAATTACAAAGTTTAGTAAAAAAATTATAGGAGGCAAATAAAGAATTACATAATCAACTTCACCAAGCTAATTCCATATCCTAGCTACAAGAAAATGAAATTCAAAAATTAAAGGGAGAATTAGAACAGGCAATAGTTTCCAAAGATGAGTATATTCTTATCCATGACCATGAGATACAAATGGAAGAGTTGCGGCAGCAGTGGTCCTGGGAAATTTCCAATACCATTTAGAAATTAACTAGGTTATCTTGGTTTGTAATTTTTATTTTCTTGCATTGTAGCACCCCTTCGATTTTCTTATGTTTTCAAATAGTGCTTTTACTTTGATAGACCATGATACTATGTTATTTGATCGCTAACATTGGAGCGATGATGGTTTTTATATTGTGATGTGATGGTACACTTTATGGATGATTATTGATTATGACATGCTTTCTGGTTAGTATAGTTGATTATTTGAGTTGATATTGATATATGTTCATTTGTAGTTAATTGATGTTTTAATTTTTTCAGTTTTGATGTGACACTGTATTGGTGAAGGGAATGGGATTGCATCACTCGCTTGCGAGCGCCTTGCAATTCTGCGATTTTCTCTTCACGGTGTGATTGTTTATGATCTATTTACATGTACGACATATGTTTTGATTGCAGGATTGCAGGTACAGGACTCATCTCCACCTGTATTCACAGGTTTGAGCATGTCCATTGCCCAATGAAATAGTTGATTGGGAGATAGTAACGAGGTTTCCTTGTCAAGCCACAACCCTAGTCATAGTGTGTCATCAGTCCTTGTTTCAATATGCTTTATTGTTATGTTGTCCACGTTTTCCTTGTCATTTATTTATTTTGCAAGGTATGTTCTATGGGAAAATAATGTTAATTAATGTTTATAATGGTTTTTAGTGATTATTTAATTAATTTTGATTAATGTTGTTAGAAGCTTTATATTTTATTTAATTAATTAGATTTAATTTATTTTGTAAAGTGATTTAATCTCTGAGATTAAATTTATTTTATAAAGTAATTAAATTAATTAGATTAAATTTAATTAGAAAATAATATGTGAATTATGAATTATTAAATGCATAAATATCTTGTAATTATCTTAGAGGAAATATCTGTGATTTGGTTGAAAAGATATTTTATTTGTGACGTGTTAGAAAAAATTAAACACTTTTGTTGGGAATTAATTCTCAGAGAGAATAATTGCATTAACTGAAAGAGGAAAGAGACTACTTCATGATAATGAGAAAATATATTTTGGGAGAGGTTGTTGAAAAATTGGGAAAGAAGCTCTCAGGAAATTTTGGCTCTGGTTTTATTTTCATCTTTCTAGAAAACTGGATAATTTGGAAGAAGCTTTGGTAAATTGGAATATGAAGGTGAAGCTCTACTTCAAACATCATTTCCTCGAGCATCCAGAAACAAGTTCTTTAAATTGTTATTATTTTTATGCAAATAGGAAAGATTTCCTGTACAAGAAGAATATGTTATTTGTGTAGAAGCTTTAATATATTTTGTAAATTTGAAAGATTGTCATGTATAAAAAAAAATTGTTGTGAAAATTTTAGAGCTTCTATAGAAACTGATTTAAAAAAATAGAATACCCAGGAAATTTTTATAGTGAAATTTGAGAGCCTCCATAGGAAATTGTTTTTAAACAATAGAAATCCCAGAGGGGAAACAATAGAAGATTTGGAAAATCTCTATAGGAATTGATTTCAATCTTCCTGTTAAAATTTGTAGAAAACCTCTAATTGTATTGGAAAAGATCTTCCTATAGAAGATTATTGTTTTTTTCTTCCAATTAGTTTTATTTGGTTGGGAAATTGAAAACCTCTGTAAATTTTTTGTAAATTCTTCTTGTAGAAAACTTTTTGTGAAAATAATTTGCTCAACTGGAGCATTCATTTTGATGAATATATATATATATATATATTATGAAGTTCCTTGTAATTTTTCTATTTTGAAAACCCTGGGAAAATGTTCATACGACGATTTTTAAAATTGCAGGTCTAAGTTTATATTCGTATGGGGGTTGGGAGGGCTACCCCCACAGCTGCCCCCATAGGGGGAGGTAGACTTTGGAGGCTGCGCCCCCCATATGGGAGTTGGTTGTGTATGCAGCCGCCCCCACAGCCAACCATTAATAATGACTTTCAAACTTTCATCCGCTCAGTTTATTTGATTTCAATTTTTTTTAATATGAATTTTAATTTATAAATATAAATATATATTTATATGTATATATATATAATTAATTAATTTATGTTTTGGAAATTGTAATTGGTTTTAAATATTTAAATAATATATAATTGTATATATATATAAGATATATTTCTATAATAGGTGCATGCAAAAGCACAAGTTAGATAATTTTAAATTAAATGTTTTAAAAGAGGAAATTGATTTTTATTTATATGTAATTGGAAAATTGAAATAAACAAATGGACTTAATTTTCTTATTGACTGTAATTGAAATTGTACTAAGTTAGTTTATTTTGGGCAATGTATTATTGTATTTTATTGAAAAGGAAATTGGATTTAGGAGATCCTAATGGTAGATTTATTTCCTACTTGAATTGCCTATTTAATTATGATTTCTTTTGTTCTCGTAAGTTGGGGAAATTGGTTAGTTGTGTATGTAAGTCTTCTAGATGATGTTATTTTATGAGGGGGTTGTTATGCTTTATGGTTCAACCCTTTGTTTTCCTTGGGTAGTGCACTTGGTTGTTATATTTTTTAAACACTCGGTTACTTCGAATGGGATGTGTTGCCTCTTATATTTTGGATTGGGATTTAATATTCATTTTGTGCACTGTGTTTACCCTTGGTTGTGGATTAGATCCTTGTGTTGTTAGTAGGGGAGTGGCTCTCAATGGGGCCTGGCACACAAAGTGGTGCTAGGATAACTCATGTGAGAGCTAGTTAATTTAGTGGAAATTAAATGAATGTATTGGGGGAAAGGGTGGCTTAAAACGCTTAACTAGATAATTGTGCCTCGCTCATGGCTCAAGGGCTTGTTTAGACTTGAGATGAGACAGAAATGCCTGGAATGGCAAGATCATTATCTTGTCCCTTTGAAAGATATTTGATTCCACATCGCTTTGCATGTGGGGCCAAGGGTCATGAGATGCTACCAAGATAACCCAAGATGGGGGTCGGGGCCTAGGAAGATCTCCTAGGATAACCCATGCAGTTTTGTGATGACACTCATCCTATGACAACAATATGCATTATGCAATTGATATACTTGATTATTTTACTCTGGAAGCAATGTAACCTTTATGTATGTATTGTTCTTGTATAGTATAGTATTGTGTGTTGCTTGTGTCTAGAGGTTGTTGGTTTTGCCTAGGAAGCCCTTTTACTATCTCCTAGCATGGGGGTAGGCCTTTGGGTACCGCTTGGTTGGGTGGAACGTGCACCTTATATAGTTGGGTTCCCATTTCATGTTTGTGATGGTGGGATCTTCCAGATTGGAGAGCTTGCGTGTACCAGTTTCTTTGTACTATTTCTTATGTTCTTTTGTACTAGTTGGATACTTTGTATATGTACTACTCCTCATTTGTATGAGGATGATTCTTGTATCAATGTAATTGTAACATTGTATGATCTTCCTCATCTTGGAAATGAGCTTTGTAACTGCTATATTGAATAAATGCAATCAATGAATGATTCTTTAATGTACTTTGTATCTTATGTGATGAGTTTAATGCTTTTGGATCTATGTTCTTTTTATCATGAGTTTAATTTTATATGCTATGGTTAGTTTACTTTTGTAAGTTATGGGATTCAAATATAAGCGTTGTCATATACCTTAGAGGATGTATGTGTTAAGTGTAGTTCACTTTACTTGTTATTAATTACATTTAAAAAATAAAATAAAAATTGTTATGCTTTCATTGTGTTTGTGTCGTCCTCTAGGGTTACGTGGTGGGGCGTTACATGCATTGGGACATGCAAAATCTTAAGCTAAGGGGAAATGATGGGGGTTAAAATGTTACAATAATTTCACCTTTTGTTTCCCTTTTCCCTTTATCTTTTTTGTCCTCCTGTCATTATTTGTTTTAGGAAGTATGAGTATTTGATAAAATGTAATAGGAAAATAAAACGATTTGAAAATTCCAATGTCAGTCGAAATGCTAACTAATTTGTGGTTGAAATGTGTTACACCCTGTCTTGTTATTACTGATTTACTTTTACCTTCACGGGTAAATTGGATGGTAAATGCAATCATGATTTTGATATGTTTGTTAAATGAATTGAATATTGAAATAGGTATTAAGGTATTAATTGCCTTGGAAGAGTAATTGTGTTTACATTGATGATGAACATGTATTGCTATATGTATATGCTTAAGTTTTATAATGTATATGGATTTATTATGAATGTCTAACTACCATTGCAAATGTGCTAAGCTAGTTGCAGGGACAGGTTCAATCCTCTAGGTGGATGGGAAGTATCACTCAGGAGAAGAGATTGGTCAAATAACCCTAAATGAAACCTATCTGAGCTCACACACACTTACAATGGAATGGTTGAGTCTAGTCATGTTGTTGGGAATTGGTAAGTCATCCTTTAGTGTGAAGTGTTTGCATTAGTAAGGGTGATGATTACTCCTGAATGCATGCTTGGATGATGTTTATATGTTTGGAACTTATGAGCCCTTCCTTATATTACTATGCTTGATTGATGAGTATAAAATACGTTGAATGCTTATATATATGTAAGCGAATGCATGTCAAAAATAGACCATACACATGGAGTAACACATGCATGAGAGGGCTTAGGTATACATACCTATGCACACTTATGAACGGGTTGCTTATGAGCAAAGGGTTATCAAAAGGACAAAGATACATGAATGTATATATGTATGTATGCATCATGTGAATATATGCCAATCAATAGAATAAGTGAGTATATGTGTGTGTATGGGAAGTATATGCATATGTATATGCAAATATCAATACATGTGTATATGTTGACACAATGAGTGGCTATACAAGTATACTGATATATGTATAAGTATGCATATGTGTATATAAGTTATTTAATATGGTATTATTGTGAATATATCACTCAGTCGTAATCGTTCAATTATTGAATGGATTAATGTTTTATTGCTTTGAGCAATATGTATATATGTGTCTAGATATATATATATATATACACACACACACATAGATGTGCATTAATGCTTATATAGAGGGGTGTGTATATATATATAGTATATATATATAGTATATATATATTATTGTATGTACATACTTGTTTGACATGGGATATATATATGTGTGTGTGTGTGTGTATACATACATATATAAATATATGTGATGCTTAGAGGGTGATTTATATATATATACACACACATACATAGGCTGATTTATATAAATATATATATGAACATAGGTTTATTTGTATATGAGATATGCAAAGTATTTAAAGGCCGAATAATATATATGTCGACATTGGATAAAGGCCGAACCATATGCAAGTATTGCGTAACAATAAAGGTTGATATGGGAAGTAAACCATAGTCGATACTATGGTAATGCATCTCTAAATTATAAATAGTGAATTAATTATGCTTGGAACACTTTATCCAAAGATAGAAGCGATAGAAACTCATAGGCTAGTATGATGTGCATAGTATAGGAGGGGCGCATAAAACAATAGTAAGGCTTATAGTTTAAGTGTTGAACAATGAACTAGAGCAACACTATAATAAGAGTTGCATGTTGCATTGAACTACCACAACCAACGTAGAGGATAGGAGACTAAGTCTTAAGACTTAGGAAGCAACGCATGAGCTGTAAACAAAGTCTAAAGCTCTTTAATGCTGAATATTAGTAAACATGGACAGTGCTACAAGTAAAGCACTTGGAGAGAAACAACATAAAACGTACTAAGTCAAAGCACCATTTATACACCATTATTATGGAGTGACTCATCTCAACTCTGTTGCTCAATGGAGCTATGACTAAGTCGACATTGTGTGAGAGTTGCTTGTAAACTATAGACTATTTCAAAGAGAGAAATTGTGCCAAGAGATAAGGAATAGTGGCCGCAACATGGTGCCAACATATAAGAGCTCTTAAATTTGTAGAATTCTATCTTAGTTGCAATTCGACTGTCATCATTTGGTCATGTGCACATTTGAATTAGTCTTTGTTGTTGTCAAATAGAAAGGGTCGATTTGTAGCATTTTATGTTGAGTTTCACTTAGTTTGTTGTCACCTTTTAGCTATGTTATGAGTCAAATTTCATGGAGAGAGAGTTATCAATTGCATGCCTTTTTTATAGACTGCAAAGTCTCCATTTTCTATATAGATAGAGAGGCTAGTTCTCTCATTTGGATGCATTGTTTTGCAAACTTATTCTACTGCAATTATCTAGAGAGTTGAGAGCTATTATGAGAGAGTTGTGAATTAATTTGTGAGTGCATATTGTTGTCTTGAGAGAGAAGTCATAGTGAAGTATTGCTTTGAGAGATCTAAGTGAATCTAGAAGCTACTATTGGAAAGTTGTGCATCAAGTCAATAAACTAGTTAAGCGTATTGCAGGCATGAGGATCTAGTCTTCTCTTATTTGTCTTTATTTATGAAAGAATGAGATTTGAATGCTTTGTTTGAATGACTTGTGAATACATGCATCAGGAAATCATAGAATTTGCTTTGGAAAGGAAATGAAGTTGCTTTATGCTTTTCTATGAAAGTGTTTGTATATACCCCCTAATAGGAGTGTTTGGTTGTCTTTGGTATTACATACTAGAAATGACGAAATATGAATAAGGGAAGTGTCTTAATACTCCTATATACCCTATTTAGGGATTAGATATAGATGTTCTATACATAGATAGTTTAGAATGCGTGTATAATGTGAAATATGTCAATGTCATGAAGTGACTTGGCACTGTTATCTAATTATGCTAGGAAACCTTGGGAATGATAGGGTTAGCATTACAAAAGGGAAGGTATGAAAGATATGATGTGACATTATGTAAACCACATCAAATATCTTTACGTAAATGTTCACTTGATCATACCATACTCTTGAATGGAACCCTAGGTTTAGATTAACCTTTTAGGGTCAAGAAGTATTGTCTGATTAAAGAATGAGATCTTGGGTAGATTTTTACCTACTAGGTTGGGATTTATTCTTGACCACTCATTAAAACCTATGGCTGGGAATAGCCTACATGGTTGAGTTGTTCAATTGGTCTTGATTGGAACATATAGGGTTAGATTAACCTATATGATTGAACTAGTCATTGGTTGATGACTTTATCCTAAGACTAGGATGTATCAAGGTTGAAACCCACCTTTGTGATTAAGCCAAATCACTTGAGTTTATGGAATTCTATATGTTTGGAACGTAGGTGGGAAATACCTAGTGAGTTAGAGTTGCTACTTGATTAGTTGCATTATGCTCTTAATATAAAGTTATAGTATTGAAAAGAGTAGACTCTTTGTTTAAACCCTTTTAATTAAGGAGATTGCACTCTCAAATGGAATCATTTATTTGTCATGATGATTCTTCGATTGAGATCATTCATTGATGTGATTATACTCTTGATGAGAATCACTTATTAATGTGATATATTACTGAATGGAGTCAATTATATATGAATAATTAATATATGATTAAATAAAGGTTATGTAGCTATACTTTAGCTTATAAAGTTAAACCTAGGACTAGGTTGTCTATTGAAGGGAATAGATTGTTAAGAAGTTTATGTGTAAAATAGAAAATCTCATATGTTATATCTGCGATAAGAATATCCATTGAAGGGGTAACTTATGCTTTGTCTTATTGGTAGAGATACCATAGTGATTTGGGAAAAGGGGAATAGGTTATTTCTGGGGTTAATGATTACCCATTGGAGGAAATTACCTAAGCATAGTATATGAATGGTCATGATCTAAACTGAGCTATAGAGGTGTATGTGAATAGGATGACTGTCACTTGAATTACTGGGTGAGAATACTTTGGCCAAAGTAGTGTAAGTTGCCATTGTTTACACTGTTAATTCACTACGTTCCTTATATGCATTCTAGTTCAAGGTTTTCATACTCATAGGGAAGACAAACGTATGATTAGGTTATGGTTTGTAGGACATAACACTAAGCTTAGATAGGCTATTGTTATGAGGTTTACCAGCCAATCTCTTTGTCGAAGGGTAGGGCCATCTCACCTGCGAGGTAGATGTGTAGGGGACCGCATTTGAGTCTATGGTTGGCAGAAAAGCGCTTGAGTGATGATTCTCCTCATTAGATGGTAGTCGAGGTTTGTGGATGTTTGCACCAACATTGGGGACAACTGGAGTGTATACACCTATGAGCGATTACATCCAAAAGGTATGCACCATTGCTGCAACATCAGGATCAATTTGTATATCTATTGCTAGATGAAGCTCAGAAGGGCTATGTATGTATCATGTACCGATTTATATGGAAGGATGTAATATTGAATGATAAACTTGAGTTCATTCAATATGACATCTATATTATGGAAAGATTTGTGAAATTACAATGGAATGCAATGGAAGTTTGGAAATATTGTTATTTCAAATATGCATGTAATTTACATTATGGAAAGAAAAATTTGTATTGCTATGTTTTGGCATCATGGTTTATTCACTTGAGGTGAAAACTTGGGAAATTTTACTGAATTGAACATTAGGGTTCTAACAAAATGGCAAGAAATAATCAGGAAGCTACTAAGGTGGTTGAGAACACAGACAAGGAAATGATCAAACTATATTTTTTCATGCCTATTTTTGAAGATAGTACTTGTTAAGACTACTATATATTTTTGGCTAGCGACCATTGTTAGTTTTTTCAAACTCATATGTTTTGTTGTTTTATCGAACTTAAATGGTTTGTTGGGCATAGGCCACAAACAAACCACAACAAACCTATAAATGGTTTGTTGGTCGTAGGCCACAAACAAACCACAACAAACCTATTGATGCTTGTTTAAGTATAAATATGTGCAAACTTAAAGATTTCATATATAGATGATAATGCAAAGTTATTTTGCTATTTCAAAATCATTCTAAAATTCTCATGCGCATGTGTGACTAAATTGAGCTAAGAACACATTAATATTTCCATCATCAATCAACCAACAAGGCAGGGTCCAATTTTTGCATCAATTGGTGATCTATTTTCAGTGTTCAGTGTGGTAATTATAAGTGTGATTTGATTTGAAGTTAATTTATTTTCTGTACGCAAAATTAATTATTTACAGTCATGTTTAACTTGATTGGTTGTAATCAAAATTATTCACAGTCACCTTTAATTAGATTTCAAGGTTGATTCCATTATTCATTAATGTGCTTGTTGGTAATTTGAGGATTGAGGATTTGATTTGTATAGACTGGAATTTACTATTAATAGTGCATCATTTCATAACATACTTTATTTCCTGTTATCATATTTTTTATTACAATTTATGTCCCTATAATTCCTGTCACAATTCCTGGCCCACTTCTTGTCATAAGTTCTGCCAGGAAACAAAAACAACAAAATCAAACCGAGTTCAAGATTGGGAGTTTATTGTGTAATTCTATGAAATTGATTTTAAGAGTTTAAATGAGAATTCAAGAGAGTGTGTGTGTTGAATTGAAATAGGAAGGTAGTGATTAATAATAGAATTTTATTAAATTTATAGATTGAGAAGTGTGTCTTGATTTGATTTTGAGATTAAGAAGTGTGCCTTGATTTAATTTCTAAATGCATCCATCCCCCCTTAGTTCATTAGTTTCAGCCCTTAGGTAGACTTCCACAACACCCTTCAAAAGTTTACGACTCCCAGATTGACAATTAAGAAATAAATTGAGGAAACTACTACAAAATTCTCGAGGATCAACCCAAATACATTCACCAACTTGATAGAGTCACAAGAGCAATTTATGTTCAATATCAATCCACAGTTTAGTCCAATCATTTTGAAATGATGGGGGTTAAAATGTTTCAATAATTTCACCTTTTGTTTCCCTTTTCCTTTATCTTTTATGTCCTCCTGTCATTATTTGTCATAGGAAGTATGTGTATTTGATAAAATGTAATAGGAAAATAAAATGATTAGAAAATGCCAATGTTGGTCAAAATGCTAACTAATCTATGGTTGAAATGGCAAGAAATAATTGGGAAGTTGCTAAAGTGGTTGAGAATGCGGACAAGGAAATGATCAAACTGTTTTTGTTCATGCCTACTTTTGAAGATAATACTTGTTAAGACTGTTATATATTTCTAGCCAGTGGCCATTGTTAGTTTTGTCAAACTCATATGTTTTGTTGTTTGATCAAACTTAAATGGTTTGTTGGTCATATGTCACAAACAAATCACAACAAACCTATTGGTGCTTGTTTAAGTATAAATATGTGCAAACTTAAAGACTTCAAATATAGATGATAATGCAAAGTTATTCTACTATTTCAGAATCATTCTAAAATTCTCACATGCATGTGTGACTAAGTTGAGCTAAGAACATAGTAATATTTCCATTATCAATTGGCCAAGGAGGTAGGGCCCACTCTTTGCATCAATTGGTGATCTGTTTTCAGTTTTTAGTGTGGTAATTATAGCTGTGTGATTTGATTTGAAGTTTTTTTTTTTTTGTACACAAAATTAATTATTTACAGTCACATATAACTTGATTTGTTGTACACAAAATTATTCACAGTCACATTTAATTGGATTTCAAGGTTGATTCCATTATTCATTAATGTGCTTATTGGTAATTCGAGGACTGGGGATTTGATTTGTGTAGACTAGAATTTACTATTGATAGTGCATCATTTCATAACATACTTTATTTCCAATTATCATATGTTTTGTTATAATTTCTATCACAATTCCTGGTGCACTTCCTATCACAAGTTCTGCTAGGAAACAAAAACAATAGATTCAAACCGAGTTTAGGATTAGGATTTTATTGTGTAATTCTAAGACTAAGAGTTTAAATGAGAATTCAAGAGTGTGTGTGTTGAATTGAAATAGGAAGGTAGTGATTAAAAATAGGATTTTATTAAATTTGCAGATTGAGGAGTGTGTCTTGATTTGATTTCTAGATTAAGAAGTGTGCCTTGATTTAATTTCTAAATGCATCCATCCCCCCTTAGTTCATTAGTTTCAACCCTTAGGCAGACTTCCGCAACACCCTTCACAAGTTTATGACTCCTGGATTGACAATTAATGAATAAACTGAGGAAACTACTACAAAATTCCTGAGGATCAACCCAAATACATTCACCAACTTGATAGATTCATGAGAGAAATTTATCTTCAATATCAATCCATAGTTTAGTCCAATCACATAGCAAACATGGAACAAAAATCCAAAAACAAAGGGAAAGAAACTATGGAAACAATTTTTTTGGGTCAAAATAAATAGAGTGTGTTTGAAGTATCCTAGTACCTTGCATCATCTCTAGATGATAAATCTACATGGGTACATAAAAGGAATGTGTAAGAATCTTGCAAGGAAGAAAATAGAGATGGAAAGTGACACATAAAAAAGCAACTACATTTTAGTTTAACATAATGAATGTGAAGCACCTTGATATTTCACATCATCCCAAAATTCGTAGAACAACACAATGAATGAGAAAAAATCATATTTTCAGGAACGTAACAAGGAAACTATGATTTTGGGTCAACATGATGAAGATTAAGCACCTTGGTGCTTTGAATTGTCTAAAGTCGTAGGAAGAAAAATACTATGAAGGGTGAATGAAAGAGTACATAAACATAGAAAAGGGAGGTACATGGTAAAGGGGACATAAATAAAAGTATACAAGGAATAACACATGACATAACAAGAGTGCACATAAAGAAGTTGACTTAAATAAATTTAACTAGTGTAGTTGGTGTAGGTCATAACATCAAGGCAATGATCATCTTTAATATCTTCTAAATAAAATTTAAATAGACAAGTCACAACAAAGGGATAAATAGAATAAATGGGAACATTGTTTGAATGATAGGGCATGCAATAAAGGTGGTTGATAATGGAGGGGTTTTAAATTTTGGCTTAAGAACTCAAATTTGTGAAGGTTTGGCTTCCATACCAACTAAAAACATTATAAAAGTAGTATTAGTGGGTATAGAAATAGGTGTAGTAGATGTGGAAAGATGGGGATAGTTTGGAGGTTTTTATGGGAGCTTAAGAGGAGGAAGATTAGATTTTTAAAGCAATTTTGGGAGGAAGTGATGGGGTGGGTTTAAAATACATGTTGTGTAGTGATGGGAGAAGTGTAGGAGGGGTATTGGGAGTAGCAAGTAGTGGTGGGAGAGAAGATGGAGGGATCAAAGATAGCTTGAGACATCAAATATAGTTGGTTGGATGGTTTAGGTTTAGTTGTAGGTAGACAAGTACTAATTCTAGATATGTAGGAAGATTGAGTAGAAGAATATTTATATAGGGGAGGAGTAGGTAGTGTGCTATGTTTGGATTTTTGTAATGGAGGATTGGGATCATGGTAGTTGTGGGAAAGCATATAGGAAAGAAAAGGTTTCTCAAATAGTGGTGGAAGTGTTATTCTTTAAAGCATTGGTAAGTACCTCATAATACTTGCAAGGTGGTCCCATGGATTTGGTAATACATGTGTCAATGGTGAAGTTTATAAGTTCAAAACGTGGTTTGTGTTGGTAGATGGTCAACACTCCCCTCAAGATTCAAGACATGGACTAACCGCCTCCTGTGGATCCATTAACTTTGGCGATTGTATCAGACATTAAAAGGTTGATCTTTTGGTGCAACAACAATCGTGGGGCCAACAATTGGTATCAATGCCAAAGGCATTGGGTTCGAATCCCCTCGGGTAACATTGAGGAGGAGATTGTTGGTAGATGGTCATCTCTCCCCTTGGGATTCATGACATGGACTAACCATCTCCCGTGGATCCATTAACTTTGGTGGTTGTATCAGACATTAAAAGGTCAATCTTTTCATGCAACGACAATCGTGGGGCCAACAACTTGTACTGATGGCATGGGATGATCACTGCTTAATTATTATGAACAAGTTTTACAAATTGGAAAAGAACTGAAGGAAAGGATTGGGCTTGTATTACCAATCCAAGGGTGCTCAAGAAGAGTGAAACCAATCCAAAGTAGAAATAGTGTGACACAATGTAAGAAATTCCTTTGGATTGATTTAGATGGGAAGAATAATCTAGTTCAATATATTAATAAACATACCATTAAATCATTTTAAGACCATACTAAAGGCAATATAATATTACTCCCATTACAAAAAGTGGTTGAAGAGGAATTCTTTGGATCAAATGTTAAAGGTGTGATTTTTTTCTATTAATTCCTCAATAATGTTATTTCTAGTTCTCCTTCAACATAGATAGGCCCATGATATCCATTATTTGACATTTAGTCAAAGGAGAACATGATGAGAGGAGAAAAATGAGTACAAGAAGGTTGGGCATCAAAAGAACCCACAAAATCATCAAAGGAAGAAGAAGGAATATCATGTGTTAGAGGTATTAGGAGTGGGGGCCTCAATGATAGGACCAACATGATTACACCATTGGTCTTAGGGGAAATGATTGGTATAAATTTTATGTTTAGATTTGGGGTTACAAAAAAATTGTTATGTTTATCATTATGGCCCTTGATAGGGATAATATTTATGTCAACAAGGTATTGTATCTTATGGTGAACACTCATGTATAATCCAATGTCTCAACCATCCAATTAATGGTATCCACATAAAAGTGGGAGCTTCATAGGCACAAAAAAGTGCCATGGATACATGTAGAGGTCTAATAGGTGGAAGAGTGAAAATACTGGTAGAGGGAAATTGGTTAAGAAATACATGAAGAGGGTTGGTGAGGCAAGAAAAATTTCACAAATTTTATGGCTTAAAATAACATTGATAGAGGTATTTGAATTGTCAATGTGTTTAGCATTAGATTTAGGGTCAAGTTTAAATAAGGTTGGAGATGTGATGGGGTTTGTGGAGGGTACTTTGGGGAATCTTGATGAATAAAATGAAAATTAGGAATAAGGTTGAGAAGCAAAAGGGGATGGCCTATAACTGAGAATATCATCATTTAAGAGCTTAATTTCATTCTTTTTAAAAAATACACATATCTACAAAGATAACTTGGAAATTAAATTAAACCTTGCTTTTAATCTATTGTAGAAGGTTATTGATGAAGATATTTTGGATCTAATATCAAGAAGTTGGTAGTGTATTTTCACAAGCATAGACTAATAACATAATATAAAATCATTCACTCATTTGAGTTATTCTTAATTACATTGAATCAAACAAGAGAGAGTGACTATCAAGTCAATGTTGACTTGAAAGTGTTAGACAAAATAATGAACCAACTTGGGATAATAATATACAAAACTTTATGGGAGTGAATATTACTATATAAGGGAATATTCATTTAATATTCTAGGGAATAATTTGGTGAGCAAGTGGTCATCATAAATAAATTCAAGTCACGTAGCATTGAATGATTTAACATGGATGGTTTATACCCCTTTATTAGTGTACATTTCAAATCAAGGGGCCAAAAACTTGAGAGGAAAAGGATCAGACAAAATGTCATAATAAAGAGGGTTGTGATGGTATTAAATTGTCACAAACTTGTAAGAAGATGAATAAAGAGCATATAATTTAGTTTAAATGGATTCTAAGTGATGGATGCTATATTAAAAAGTAATATTGAAAGTAGTCATTCTATGGGATATGGGAGGAATATAAGTAGAATTAAAAGAAGGGGATATGAAAAAGAGTATGAAAGGGGCTTGGTTGGGGATATAAGGGTGGCATGGATTGGTGTAGAGGGGGTTGTATAAGAGAAGTGAAAGAAGTGGTAGGAAAGGTTTTGACTTGTTAAAGTAGGAGGGAGAGTAGAGAGGGAGGTTGGAGTCATGGAGAAAGTGATGGTGTGGGAGTTGGGAAGATGATGGGAGAATATTGAGGGGGAGATGGAGAGAGGAGTTTGGGAATAGATGGGTGTTGAATCACCAAGTAGAGGAGGACATATTTTTTGGGAGGAGATGTGAATGGGAGGGATGTCTAATGAAGTATGATAAATAATATATGGATTAGTAAAGAAAAGAGAAGAAGAAATTAAAGAAGAGGAGGCTTGGGCATGAGAAGGATTGGCTTCATTCATTATCTAGACAATGCATTTATTTAATGTTTATACCATAGGAGGCGGACATTAGTAAACCAAGAAAGGAATCGATGAGAGAAGATGAGTTTATCCCATCCTCCAACCTACCAACCTCATAATGAAGTAGTTGAAGTTTAGTGGCTATCATTTGGCACTTTTTTTATTCAATATGCCCATAATGTATGCCATAAATGTGTGAATTTCTCATCTCTTCTACCAAAGCAAGCATAGTATGAGCCATAGTAGAATAATGGTTAATGTGGGGGGCTACAATGTAAGGGCATAAAGTGAGAAGATGGTATACACTCAATATAATAAATTCTGAGAAAGTAGATAACTGTTGGGTGGGTGTTAATGGGTAAGAGTTGTGGGTGAGTTTTTTAAAATGTAGAAATAATATAAAGTTCATAGAAGAAGAAAAGGAAATGTGGTGGGGAAGTTTAGCTGGGTGTGAGGGTTGTTGGTTTTAATGCTTGAGTTTGAATGTATGTATTATTTTTGTTTGTTTTATGTTGAAAATATTTAAGAAGTTATAAAGTTCAAAGATTTGTATTCACCATAATGTAACTTAAAATAAAACATATAAGTGTCTATTTTTCCTTTAATTGCCAAATATGCTCATTTATCTAATGTATAGGAGTGAATTTGTACCCCTCTTGCAAATTCCCCTTTTACACCTTCCACCTTAGAAAAATCAAATCCAAGCAAGTAATTCCATGTCTTCCTTTTGAACCCCATCCACTTGGCACTTATTTTTAGTGTCGGTGGAGGAATCTTTGTTCGCGGCGCTTGTGTGGTGCGCGGACGTCTACGTGGTGCACTGTCATTCTGACAAGATTCCTGCCTATGGAATCTATGAAGGCGTTATGTTTTCCATTGGGGCTGAAGTGTAATGCTTCTACGTCTTCCTGCCGACCTTTGAATGACTCTTTCCCTCCCATTTCATCTTCAAATGGCTATCTTTCATCTTCATTCCATCTTCTTCACAAATCTTCACTTTATTTACACATTCATTTTCTCTAGCTTCACATTTTGCTCCATACTCTTGCTACTTGTTGCACTATTGGCTTCATGATTTCAACAATCACATCATTCTTCAAATCTACCACAAAAGCTACAACTTAGTGTCTTGTGAGACTACTTTCAACATTGTTGCGACCACGTCGACTCTGCCATAGTTGTTGTCTTGCATTCCTCTCTCATTGGTCTTGAGTGCCTTTAGTCGAGGGTGGTGTTATTCCTTGCATAACCACCCCACTTTGATTTGGATCAAAATGGGTCCCCCTTTCTCTTTTGATTTTTTGCCTTTGTTTTTTGCTTTGTTTTGGGTTTCTTCTGGTTTTTTGCCTGTTTTATCTTTTGTTTTGTCTGATCTAATTTTGGTTCTGCCTCAGTCGAAATTCGGGTTTTCTCCTGAGTTCGAGATTTTCCACCCCATTCGGATTTTCCCGGATCTCACTCGAGCTCTGGCCAAGTGCTGTCGTTCGGGGATTTTCGGTCTTTACAAAAATCTGCGTGGACCAGATTTTCACAAATTTCTTTCTCCCCTGGATTTTCCTGAAATCCATTGTTCCCTATTTGTTTCGGGTTTTCTAGAATGTCTTCTCCTTCATGGAAATCCATCCCGCGTGGATTTCCCCGGAATCTGGTGGAATGTGAAGAAGTATGGAGTAGTAAGGCTAGTTAATAAATGATGATGCATTTTATGAATAATTGATGCTATTTTGAGATCTCACATGCTGTT
The DNA here is from genome assembly GCA_007258455.2 of Sequoia sempervirens. NCBI lineage: Eukaryota > Viridiplantae > Streptophyta > Pinopsida > Cupressales > Cupressaceae > Sequoia > Sequoia sempervirens. Next base: position 119,376,353 of record VDFB02000363.1, on the reverse strand, counting down.
CCTTGATTGATAGTGATCGGATTGAGTTTCTAATGGGTATTTTCATGCTTATTGCACTGGAATCCGCTTGGCTCATAATTCTCTGAAATTCCTCCTTGGCTTGGGTTTTGCGGGTCAACTTGAAACCCGAACTGTTTGTATGATCATTTTGTTCAAAGATTTAACGGTACCCTACTGACATAGGATTCATTTTAATAATTGTTTTGATTAATTAAATTCTGTTTGTGTGATCTTTACTGTGGTTTTCTTTGTTGAAGGAAGGATTAAATTACATACAGAATGATATTTGCCAGGGGAGCTCGGTTGGAATGCATTCCCCAGTTCAGTTGGTCATAAAAATCAGCTAAGAAGAAAGTCAGCAAGACCTTGCAGATGTCTTGACGACTACCAGTGCATTCTGCTCAATCTACATCTGTGTTTCCTATCGACAAGACCCCAGAGATGTCACAGCGATTAGGATTCACATGCAGTTGCCTATCGGCAACACATCGATCATCATCTTGATGAAAAGGAGTTTTCTATCGGTGGGAGTCATCTTCTTCGCCAAGAAGTCTCGGTGAAATCTTCGGGTCTCACCGACTAGTGCATATAGGCATACACTTCGGTGGGGGTTGTTCTCTTTGGTATGTGCTCTCACCGAATGCCAAGAGTCTTGCCAATGAGGAAGGGTCTGCGTATCGGCAAAGCAAGATAACGTCACGAAGAAGTCTCGGCGAATGGGTGCAGTCTCCCCGAAAAGGGTGTCTTTGGAGAGAGTGTGGGCGTTCGGCATAATGTCTCCCCGATGAAATATAGTCACAGCGACTAGGAGCTACACTTCGGCAAGAGGCTTGTCTTCGGCGTAAAGTCTGGCCGAGGTGCTAAGGTCTTAGCAAAAACGAAAGAGTTGCCAGGAGTCTCGCTGACACAGAAGGGTCCCACCAAAGATCTAAGATGCCCCAACGATAATTTTGCCTTGGGTAGGAGGTCTGGCCAATTGGCATGGGTCTCGTCGACGGGAGTTGCATTCGGTGAAGGATAGGACTTTCGGCGTGATGTCTAGCCGAAGAGGTGAGGTCACATCGACAAAAGCGACATCGACGCGAGTCATCTTCTCCGGCATATGGTCTTGGAAAATTCACAAAGTCACATTGACATGCCACAAAGGGATTTTATCAGTAATCTTTGGTGAGAGAATTAATAAGTCTCGGCGACCAAAGAGTGAACATGCAAAGGCTTTTGCCGAGACATGAGGTTTCTATAGGACATCTCCCCGATAAGAGAATGCTACGGCGACACATGTGGAACAAAGAAAACATGTCGATGTGACTATAGCGAGGTCTTGGTGACGACGTGGGTCAGAAAAAGTTGAAAGTTTCACCGAAGGGTTCTCCCTTCGCCATAAGGTCTCAACGAAGGGGGAAAGTTTCACCGAAACAAAAGAGTTCAGAGAGAACAAGAAGAAATCGGTAAGACTCTAAGTGAATGAAGTGTCTTCGTTGTGATGTCTTACCGATGTGAAAAGTCTTGCCGATTCAACATGGTCTGGCCGAAATGAAACAAAGTCACCAAAGGACAAGACCTCGGTGTGAGGTCTTAACAAAGTTCAAAGGTCACGCCGAAAAGGCCGAGCTCGGGGAGAAAACAAAAGGGTCGCCGTAAGGTCTCCCCGACCATGCGAAGTCCCACCGAAAGAAATGGAGCTTGCTAAGAGGGTAATGCCTTCGCCATAAGGTCTTGGTAAGAAAGAAGGTCGTGCTGACAGGATGTACCTTCGGGGAGAGGAAAGGTATGCACCAAGAGGTCTAGCCAACATGCAGGAGTCACGCTAATAACAAGGAGGGGCTCGGTAAGAGAAGAGAAATTCGAGGTAATGTCTCCCCGATTTTGATAAGTCTCAGCGACAAGGGGGAAGCTCGGCGAGAGTGAAAGAAATTGGTGAAAGGTCCTGTTGATACAAAGGAGTCTCAGTGACATGCAAGGGAGTCGCCCTAGGTCTTGCCGACAAAGGTTCCCCAAGGGTTTTCGGGGAAGATTTAGACTCTCGTTGGGAAGTCTCGGTGATTATGAAAGTCACACTGAAGCAAGAGGAGACCGAGCCTGGAGGATAAGGAGAATGTTGGGGAGACTCCAAAAGAAAACAAAAGCTTCGCCATGTGGTCTCAGCGAAAGGATGCGGTCTTGCTGATGGGTTTTTGTGAGCTTGATATGACTTCTATTACTCGCTGAAACGTCTTGCCGACTGCCATATGCTATGTCGATGGCTGTTAACATGAAATCGCTTCGGGGAGACACAATGAGTGTCTCACCGACATGCGATATTGATCAAACCATCTTTGACCACCTAAGGAGCTCACTTGGTGTATGCTTGACCAATCAAAAGGAGCCAAAAGAGTGACTCATCGGTCCCTTTGACCAATTGACTACTCTTGTGAGGGAAGATCAAAAAAATGCAAGCAAGATAGATTGCTTCAGAGAATAGATGACAATGGATCAACTCGAGTGATGGCATTTAGATCTACAGGGAGGCTCGACGGTGCTTCTAGAAGACGGTCAACAAACAAAGAAGTCCAAAATAGAAAGGGAGCCGAAGGAAAGAAGTAATTTTGACTCAGAGGGACAGTTGTAGTGACCACTGGCAAGGAGGTAGATCAATATTAATGGAGATATTTTGAGCATTCAAGGTGACCCCAATAGAGCTCGAAGATGGACACAGAGACAGGAGAGTAAAGGCTGCAGCTGCAAAAGATCTAAGGTCATCCCTGGAACAAATTTTTAGCATGGACATCAGGGCTTCACATTGAATGTAGTTTTGACTTTCCTTAGAAAGATCTGAGAGCTGACTCTCCTACAGTCTGCAGATATTTTGTAAACCCTAGTACAGGGGACAATACATTCCTGTTGGTACATTCTGTATATAAGGCATTTTTGCCTCTTTGTAAAGGTTAGCACTTCTAGATTAGAACTTCTAAGGTTAGAGAACTTTTAGACTGAAAACTATTTAGAGTTAGAACTGTTAGGAGTTAGTCAGTTAACAGAAGGAGATAGAGTTGCATCTTGATTCTCAGTAATAAGAGCTTCTCTTGTCTTCTTCTTTAGTAGTTAGATTTTAGTATAGACTTTAATGTATTTTCTAAGTTCTCTTAGTGTAGTTGGAAACAATATGGAGCCTCAAATTCTTTGTACATTGGTGATTGTGCTAGCTTTGTAAATATTGCTTATCTATTTTACTAACAATAGAAGCAATCAGAGTTTAATCTCCTTCATGTTGTGTTCCAGAATGATATTTGTCTTAAATTGATCATTTGATTTGTGAAGTATTCAAGGAATGAAATATTATTTATGTTTTATTTAAATGGTAATTAAAAATCTGTTATGCGAATTAGCACTGTGAATGAAAGAGGTTGTGTGTCAATCACAAGTTTACTTTGTTCTGCAGTTTGGTTTACAAATTCCTTGAAGTCAACAAGTCTAGTTAAGGTTGGATGAACTATTGTTCTTTTTTGTTTCAAAACTTTGACTTATCTTTTTATATTTCTTTAAAAAACCCTGTTAGAGTAGGTTTTATTTCATGCTTGATCTTAGAACAATCCAGAAGCTCAACACCAGCAGGCCCCTTGAATATTACTGTTGCATTGACCATTGAGTAACATCAGCACAGTTGAGACCCAACTACAAAGACCTTGGGAGCTAAGGCATCCATGTGTTTCCTTTCTCTTTCAGGAGAAGCAAAATAGCAATATTTTGCTTGCATTGTTGTGGTGTTAAAATTGCCATCAACAGGAACTAGCGCTAGAAGGAGGGCCTAGAAGGGCAAGCTGGATAACACTGGTTTTTTCTCACCAGAAAGGTCCAGTAGAGTTCTTCGATCAGTCGAAAACCCACCACCTCTGATAGAACTCAAGACCCCAATAAGACACAAGAGTCATAAGACTGGGGCAATAATCATACCACCCTTATCAGCTCCTCTCACTCCACCAGGTTTTTCACCAATACCCTAGTGGATACCTATCAATCCATCATTACGTCCATCCCAATTATCATCACAGTTGGTTCAACCCATACAACAGCTGGCTCAACCACCACCACCCCCACTAATGGCGTTCTTTCAAAATAACCCCTCTCCATTGGGGACTATTCCTGGAGGTTTCCATGATATGCCCAAGAACCCTAAGAAATTCTGCCCTAAATACATTCATGGGGAGTCAAGGAGTGCTAAAGAACACATATAGGCTTTTAAGGACGCCTGTGCAAGAGCTCAAATAGCTCATCATGATGTAGTTTGTAGGTTGTTCCCTTATTCTTTAGGGGACATAGTATACAACTGGTACCTTAATCTTCCTCAAGGCTCTATTTTGACTTGGAAAGATTTGAAAAATGCCTTCATCAATCAGTTTAGGGTCTATGTGGATCCAACTCTTTTATATCATCAATTTTCCACCATTAGGAAAGAGCGCTGTGAATCTTTGCCCCTGTTCAATACCAGATTATAGCGAATGTATAGGAGATTACAAGATCCCTATCTAGTCACTGAGAACAGTGCTATCCAGGCATACTTTAGGGTTATAGACCCTTTGCTAGGTTTTTTCCTACAAAGAACTTACCAACCAGTTGATATTGATTCCCTATCCAAAGTTTATCACTTGGCTATTAAGTTGCAATAGCAGACTAACTCTCAACCAAGTTTGGGAGGAGGTTTCCCTTCAATAGGATACTAGATGCATAGCCCAACTCCTCTATTCAGTACTATTCCAGGAATGTCTCCTTCACACTATGGGCCTATATCTGAATTACAAACTCAGCCTCCCATTCCATTCTATGCTAATAGGACTTTTGACCCTTTTCAACAACCACAGATCCCTCAAGGTCCCCAGGGTCTTCATAACCAAGTTGGAACCCCAAGTCAGGTTGATTATCCACTTATTGCTAAGGCCGTTGAAAGTGAAAGGATAGTCCAACTTAAAAATGAGGTAGAAACCTTGAAGAAAACACTGTCTCAAGTTACAAACGACATGGCTCAGCTTCGGTTGAACCCTTCCCAAAACCAAGGGAACTACCCTAATCAAAATAACAACCAGGGTACTTATCAGAATAACAACAATTGTAACCAGAGGGGCTATCGGGGCCAAAATTCCTCTAATCAAGGGTACCAAAACCAAAACAGAGGGTATAACCAAAGGCAAAACAACAATAGGAAATGGAATACAGGGCCCAATAATGGGGGAGTCTCTCATAACTATCAAACAAATGAGGAAAGAACACACACTACAAACATGGCCGACCTCAACTTCATGACCAATTGGTGTAGGCTACATGATACTGCGACCCATTTCAAGGTGAACTGCCCTCAAATGGAGAAAGTTGTCAAGATGGCACACGAAGATGCCCATACATTCCAAGGGAATTCAAACAAAGGAGGTGACTCACTGGATACTGCAATGACTTATGATATCTTTGAAGAAGAGCCCTCATTCCCAAGGCAAAAGGAGAATGAACTAGAGGAAGATTCATATGATGCCCAAGCCTTTCAGTCAAAAGGAGGACACTTCCTGAGAAATCAAGGTAAGGGGCCATTTACTACATCGGCACCCCCTAATCACATGGTGCCTCCAAATCAAGGTGCTGATAATAATCCTCCTCCACCACAAGGTCCGCCTAACTTCCATAACAAGGGTAATTCCTTTGATGTTTTCAAAGGTGGTGCGAGTTGTAATACAAAATTTGATATAGTTTCTGAGATGCAGAAACAAAAAACTTCTTTGTCATATTTTGACATTCTAAAATGGTGCCCTGCTCAAAGGGAGATAATGCTGAAAGCTCTGGAGCAAGCTGACAAATCAAAAGGAAAGAACAAGGTGGCACCTATTGGGGACATGAACGCAGCCTTATATAGAAACAAGGTAGGTACTCCGCCTTTCCTTTTGAGTTTAAGAATTTTTGGGAAGAACCTACACAATTATCTGTTGGATTTAGGGGCTTCAGGCAATGTTATGCTGTTTTCCATATGTAAAAAGTTAGGATTAAACCCCATTCAAACCAATAAGAAGGTCATTCAACTTGACAAGACAGAGGTTAATGTGGTAGGAGAATTAAGGAACATACATGTGCAAGTAGGATTAGACCCTAGGATCCTAACCAACATAGACATTCAAGTGGCAGACATTCTCGAGACCTATGGTATGCTGCTGAGTCGAGATTTGATGAAAAATCTAGGGGGATATCTTTCCCTTGACTTTTCACATATATGGCTATCATGGAAAGGGATTCCTAATCAGATTAGGATTGAAAGTGAGCCTCGCCTCAACCATATCATCACGGAATATGATTGCCCTAATGAGGTAGCTTACTTTGAGACTGACATAGGTGTTTATAAAAGAGAAGCTTTGAATTTTTTTGTTCTTGATCCTAAAGAGTTGCCCATACAAAAGCCCTTTGATCTTATGATTGATGGAAATCAGCAGGCATTAGTCAGGAAACTGCAACAAGATCAGCTGGTCTTGGGAGAAGGTGTAGATCTGAAAAGTCTCCTGCTCCCTAATTGGTGCAGGGTACACTACCAAAGTCATTCTAAATTGACTTGTCCACCTTGCATTGACATTTTAAATCATGTTTCCCAAGCTGAGGAAGCTAGCTCAAGTCACCCTGAGATCCTTGTAGACTGCTTCTCATTTGAAGCTAAAGAAGAAACCATGCTAACTAGGGATAGGATACCTTCAACTGAGGTTCCTTCTCAAATTGAACCCACCCCAAATACACTTCCAAATTAGCATGTTTTTGAGGAGCAACCCCAAGATGGAAGCGAATGTCCAAAGGATAAATGTGGGTCACATAATACATCTATGTAAGAATTGGAAATTATACCAAAGGAACTGGTTGAATACCCTTCCCTTATACCTGATGTAAAAGATCAAGGAGTCCCACCCCTGACTCATCTAGATCAAACCCCCATAACAACTTCAAAAGAATCAACTCCAACCCCTAATCAGTTGTGGACCCTTACCTTTGATGGATCCAAATCTAAGACAGGTAGTGGTGTTGGAATTGTACTAACTAGCCCTCAAGGGAAAACCTTCTTTGCTTCTTACAGGTTGCAATTTGGATGCACAAACAACGTGGCAGAATATGAAGCTCTAGCACGGGGACTGATGTTTGCACATAAGAAGGTCACTGCCTTGAGGGTCAAGGGAGATTCAAAAATAGTTATCAGGCAAGTGCACAACCAATACACATGTCACAACAGAAGGCTGGTAGCTTACAAAAGTCGGGTATGGAACCTAATTGAGGACTTTGATGCTTTTAGGATTAGCTTAATCCCTAGAGAAGAAAATCAAGTAGCTGATTCACGGGCTGTTGCTGCAAGCACCTTGGAACCTATGCAAGGATCAAAGTTCAAAAGATTCTCAGTGGAACTGATGTCCACCCTAGCTGTTCCTGACAATATCAAGAATTTCCAGGTCTTTGATGATGATCGACATATTCTGGCCTTCTTAGCAAGCTCAGATATTTTTGAAGGGCAAATTATTGATGAGTCCAACAGAGATCAAGGGGATTGGAGCCTTGAGGAATGTGATACAAAAGGAATTCTTAACTTAAAGAATAATAACATTCCCAAAGGAATGGTGGCTTTGGAGAGAATTTTTGACTCAGATCCAAGGGCTCGAGAGAAAATATCAGCTGAAGAAAAGGGAGGTGAATATGAAACAGTTAACTTGGTCAATGCTGGCCCTGAAAAAAATGTCTATATAGGGAAGGCCTGCCCTGAAGTAATTAGAGAAGACATACTGAGGGTGCTTAAAAAGGATATTGCTGCGATTGCATGGGGGTATGAAGACCTCCAGACATTTGATGCTTCTGTTATGACTCACACTATCCCCTTGAAGCCCGAGGTTAAGCCCTTTCGACGGAAGCAGTGCTCTGTCAATGCCCTGATTGAGCCATTGATCTATAAAGAAGTTCACAAATTGCTGTCTGTGAGGATAATCTTCCCTGTGCACCATTCAACGTGGGTGGCTAACTTAGTCCTAGTCTGCAAGAAAAGCGGGGAGATTAGGCTATGTGTTGACTTCAAAAACCTGAATAGGGCTTCAGAAAAGGATAACTACCCACTTCCCTCACTGGATGAGGTCTTGTAGATTGTCAGTGGAGCTCAGATGATGTCATTCTTGGACGGTTACTCTAGATACAATTAGGTAATGGTCGACTTTGAAGACAGGATGAAGATGACTTTCACTACAAAGTGGGGAACATTTGCATATAGAAGGATGCCATTCGGTCTGATAAACACTGGAGCAACTTTCCAGTGCTCCATGGACATAGCCTTCAAGGATCTAATTGGTAAGTGCATTATTGTTTACATAGATGACCTAACAGTGTTCTCCAAAGACCGATTGAACCACACTGCTGACTTGGCCAAGGTTCTGGAATGATGCATCCAGTATGGAGTCTCATTGAATCCAAAAAAATGTGTGTTTAGAGTCTAAGAGGGCAAGCTTTTGGGACATATAATTTCAGAAAGGGGAATATCAGTCAATCCAGACCAAGTCGAGTCCATTATTAAGATCACCAGGCCAGAAAGCAAGAAAGAAATGAGGTCTTTCTTCATGAAAATCAACTTCATGAGGAAGTTCATCACGGGCTTTGTAGAGATTGTAAAGCCTTTGAACGAAATGATGAAAAAGGATGCCAAGATAGAGTGGATGGATGAAGCAAAGGCCGCATTTTCACAAGTCAAACGATCCATCTCAGAAGCACCAGTCCTTACCAACCCCGATTACATTAGGCCATTCTATATTTACTCTTTTGCCTCTGAGCATTCATGCACGACCGTTTTAACTCAACGCAAAGAGGAGGCAGAGGAGAGACCGATTGCTTTCATGAGCTCTTTGTTCAAAAATGCGGAAATCAAATACCCACCTCTAGAGAAGCAAGCTTTTGCACTAGTTCGGGCTGTTAAGAAATTTTGGCATTACATTCTTCGAAGTCAAGTCGTCGCTATAGTTCCTGACGTAGCTGTGAAGTCCCTATTGATGCAGAGTGAGCTGGGAGAAAGGAGAGGCAAATGGATGACCATCTTGCAAGAATTTGATTTGGAGATACATCCCATGAAACTAGTCAGGGGCACAGGCTTATCTCAGTCCATGGCAAACGCTGGTGACAACATCATCTGTCAGCAATACATGACCCAGTCTTTCTCTAATGACCCCTGGTATTTTGATATCATTTGCTTAATGCTCCATAATCGATGTCCAGAAGGAATGAATGCAACCCAAAGGAGAGCCTTAAGACTGAAGAGTTCTCATTACATGCTCAAAGGAGGGTTGCTATACAGGAATTTTTTTGAAGGAGTATACCTGAGATGCCTTGATCATCAAGAGGCTAAATAGGTGATCTCTGAGTTTCATGGGAAGCATGGCACATGTCATGGGTCTACAGATTCTTTGGCACACCAGATCCTTCGATCTGGTTATTACTGGCCCTGTGTATTCAAAGATGCTCATCAACATGTAAGGACATGTCATGTCTGTCATATTTCTGCACCAAGGGAACGCCATGCAGCCATGCCATTACAGCTCGTCTACGAGGTGAGGCCATTTGCCCAGTGGGCACTCGATTTTATTGGAGTGATTAACCCGAACTCTTCTGTAGGACATAAATTCATCTTGACTACCACTGACTACTACACAAGGTGGATAGAGGCTATACGTTGCAAGAACAACACCACAAAGGTAGTGATCAAGTTCCTCACCGAATGCATCACTACAAGATTTGGGGTACCTTTCGCTCTGGTATGTGACAACGGCTCTACTTTTTCTTCTGTTGAATTTATTTCCTGGGCATATGATCACAAGATTGTTTTGAAATATTCTTCAAATTATTATCCACAAGACAATGGAGTTGCAGAGTCAACCAATAAGAATCTCTTAGGGGTCATTAAGAAACTGTTAGAGCATAACCCTAGAGACTGGCATACCTAGCTTAGATTTGCATTATGGGTAGATAGGACTAGGATTAAGGCTACCTTAAACACCTCACCATTCAAGCTGGTATATGGCCAAGAGCCTATCTTTCCTATCCATCTGCAAATACCTATCCTTGAGTTCATGCAAAAATTCTACTCTAATGACAATAGGATAGAGGTTAGGTTAGCTGCTTTGTTGAAATTAGAAGAGTAGAGAGATGTGGCCTTACAACAATTCTTTAGGCATCAGGCTATTGTCAAATGATGGTTTGACAAAAGAGCCAAGATAAAGGCTTTTAGGATATCAGACCTAGTGTTGCTATGGGATAAGGCTGGTGAAAAGAAAGGCAATCATCAAAAGTTTGACAAACTTTGGTTAGGCCCTTATCAAATTGTTGAGATCCTAGGGGAAAATGCTTTCAAACTGAATAGCCTAATTGGGGAACCTGTTCCTTTGCCTGTTAATGGGCAGTTCCTTAAGCACTATTTTGAATTTTGAGGCTTGTTAATTTTGGTTCTGTATATAAGTAATTCATTGTTCTTTATGTAAAAAAAATATTTTGTCTCCTGTTTGTAAATAATTTGTATTTTTGTCAATACTTTCTGTGTTTTTGCTTGTCAATAATCTACTGCTCCTTGTGTAGATAATTTACTCTTTGCTTGTAAATAGTTTGCTACTTTTTTGTTTGTTCTTTTCTTCTATCCTTTGTGTTTCCTTTGCTGTTTGGTCTTTGTTTTGTTTTGTTCTTTGGGGTTGATCCGTCCTTTCCACCTAAAACTGTGGGCTGTTATCTGAAGCATACTTTGGTCATTAGGAGATAAGTGGTTTAGATATTTTTAGCTTTTCTAATTGAATGATTTTGTCCTCAATTCATTGTTTCATGCTTGTTGTCAATAAAAGTTGTGGAAAGTTTTGAAAGCAAGGTCCCAAGTGAGTAACCTTCATCAGCTCCCCTGAATCTGTTACAAATCATTAAAATCATCTCCTCTTCTAGTAGTGTATTTATCCTAGGATAGCAGTGTTGTAAGATTTGAGTGAAAAATCTGACTTCCAAGTGCTGTTATGAGGTCCATTGTAGTTTTCAACCTAGATTAGATATTAAACATCTGACATATTGAAAAGAAAAATAGAATTAAATGAAATATTTGAAACTTCAAAAGAAAAAAAAAGGAAAAGAATTATCAAAAAAGAGATTCAATATGATAAGAGTGATTCCAGTGTCTCTCTACCAAGGCTATGGATGCACGACTAGCGATGAAGCAATGTTGGCAGAAAGAGCTAGAGTTATCTACTATCGGGGCTATGGGCCTTTGGTAGCGTGAGCAATGCCCAAGATATCATTGCACAATAGCCAAAGGAAATCAACTCATGTAGCTCAAATCTTACACATTGTTGTCCAAAAGGTGAAGAAAACTTCATGAGAGAGTGATGCACAATCAAGCACACACATTGATTCAGGGGGTAGCCATTGATTGACTTACATTTGAGATTCTAGCTCTACCTTGTTTGTTATAACTGACCCAACTAGAGTTGTGATGTTCATGAACCAGGAGTTCTGGGTAGCTGAATCTTTCAGATTCATGAAAATGGTTAAACCATTTTTCCAGCCGAGTCACCATTTGTTATGCCTTGCATAACCACCCCACTTTGATTTGGATCAAAATGGGTCCCCCCTTCTCTTTTGATTTATTTGCCTTTGTTTTTTGCTTTGTTTTGGGTTTCTGCCTATTTTATCTTTTGTTTTGTCTAATCTAATTTTGGTTTTGCCTCGGTGATGGGTTTCTCTCCACAGGTTGATTTTCCATCAGTTTCCCGGATCTCATGAGCTCAAATGGCTTGTTGTCATTTGAAAAATCCGGTCAGTTTTCGAATCTGGTGGAATGTGAAGAAGTATGGAGTAGTAAGGGTAGTTAATAAATGATGATGCATTTTATAAATAATTGATGCTATTTTGAGATCTCACATGTTGTTCCTTGATTGATAGTGATCAGATGAAGTTTCTAATGGGTGTTTTCATGCTTATTCTGTTGGAATCCACTTGGCTTAGAATTCTCTGAAATTCCTCCCTGGCTTGGGTTCTGTGGGTCGGCCTGAACCCCGAACCGTTTGTATGATCATTTTGTTCAAAGATTTAATGGTACCCTACTGACATAAGATTTGTTTTAATAATTATTTTGATTAATTAACTTCTATTTGTGTGATCTTTACTGTGGTTTTCTTTGTTGAAGGTAGGATTAAATCACATACAGGATGATATTTGCTAGGGGAGCTCAGCTGGAATGCATTCCCCAGTCTAGTTGGTCATAAAAAATCAGCTAAGAAGAAAGTCGGCAAGACCTTGCAGATGTCTTGCCGACTACTAGTGCATTATGCTCAATCTGTGTCTGTGTTGCCTATCGACAAGACCCCAGAGATGTCATAGCGATTGGGATTCACATGCAATTTCCTATCGGCAACACATCAATCATCGTCCTGATGGAAATGAGTTTTCTATCGGCGGGAGTCATCTTCTTCACCAAGAAGTCTCGGCGAAATCTTTGGGTCTCACCGACTAGTGCATATAGGCATGCACTTCGGCGGGGGTTGTTCTCCTCGGTATGTGCTCTCACTGAACGCCAAGAGTCTTGCTGATGAGGAAGGGTCCGCATATTAGCAAAACAAGATAACGTCGCCAAGAAGTCTCGACGAATGGGTGCAGTCTCCCCGACAAGGGTTTCTTCGAAGAGAGTGTGGGCATTCGACGTAATGTCTCCTCGATGAAATATAGTCACGACGACTAGGAGCTACACTTCGGCAAGAGGCTTGTCTTTGGCGTAAAGTCTGGCCGAGGTGCTAAGGTCTCGGCGAAAATGAAAGAGTCACCAGGAGTCTTGCTGACACGGAAGGGTCCAACCAAAGATCTAAAATGTCCTAATGATAATTTTGCCTTCGGTAGGAGGTCTGGCCGATTGGCATGGGTCTCATCGAAGGGAGTTGCATTCGGCGAAGGATAGGACTTTCGGCGTGATGTTTGGCCGAAGAGGTGAGGTCACAACGACAAAAGCGGCATTGGCGGGAGTCATCTTCTTTGGCATATGGTCTCGACAAATTCACAAAGTCACATCGACATGCCACAAAGGGATTTTATCAGTAATCTTCGGTGAGAGAATTAATAAGTCTCAACGACCAAAGAGTGAACATGTGGAGGCTTTCGCCGAGACATGAGGTTTCTATAGGACATCTCCCCGACAAGAGAATGCTACGGTGACACATGTGGAACAAAGAAAACATGTCGATGTGACTACAGCGAGGTCTTGGCGACGACGTGGGTCAAAAAAAGTTGAAAGTTTCGCCGAAGGGTTCTCCCTTCGCCATAAGGTCTCAGCAAAGGGGGAAAGTTTCACCTAAATAAAAGAGTTTAGAGAGAACAAGAAGAAAATGGTAAGACTCTAAGCGAATGAAGTGTCTTCGCTGTGATGTCTTACCGATGCAAAAAGTCTTGCCGATTCAACAGGGTCTGGCCGAAATGAAACAAAGTCGCCGAAGGACAAGACCTCAGTGTGAGGTCTTAGCGAAGTTCGAAGGTCACACCGAAAAGGCCTAGCTTGAGGAGAAAACGAAAGGGTCGTCATAAGGTCTCCCCGACCATGCAAAGTCCCACAGAAAGAAATGGAGCTCGCCAAGAGGGTAATGCCTTCGCCATAAGGTCTTGGTGAAGAAGGAAGGTCACGCCAACAGGATGTCCCTTCGGGGAGAGGAAAGCTATGTGCTAAGGTCTAGCCGACATGCAGGAGTCACGCCGATAACAAGGAGGGGCTCGGTAAGAGAAGAGAAATTCAGGGTAATGTCTCCCCAATTTTGATAAGTCTCAGCAACAAGGGGGAAGCTCGACAAGAGTGAAAGAAATCAGTGAAAGGTCCTGCCGATAGAAAGGAGTCTCGGCGACATGCAAGGGAGTCGCCCTAGGTCTTGCTGAGAAAGGTTCCCCAAGGGTTTTCGGGGAAGATTTAGACTCTCGCCAGGAAGTCTCGACGATTATGAAAGTCACACCAAAGCAAGAGGAACCCGAGCTCAGAGGATAAGGAGAATGTTGGGGAGACTCGAAAAGAAAACAAAAGCTTCGCCATGTGGTCTCAGCAAAAGGATGTGGTCTTGCTAATGGGTTTTTGCGAGCTCGATATGACTTCTACTGCCTGCCGAAATGTCTTGCCGACTGCCATATGCTATGCCGATGGCTGTTAAGATGAAATCACATCGGGGAGACACAATGAGTGTCTCATTGACATGCGATATTGATCAAACCACCTTTGACCACCTGAGGAGATTGCTTGGCGTATGCCTGACCAATCAAAAGGAGCCAAAAGAGTGACTCATCGGTCCCTTTGAACAATTGAATACTCCTATGAGGGAAGATCAACAGAATGCAAGCAAGATAGATTCCTTCAGAGATTAGATTACGATTGATCAACTTGGGCGATGGCGTTTAGATCTACAGGGAGGCTCGACGGTGCTTCCAAAAGACGGTCAACGAACAAAGAAGTCCAAAATAGAAAGGGAGCCAAAGGAAAGAAGAAATTGTGACTCAGAGGGACAACTGTAGTGACCATTGGCGAGGAGGTATATCAATATTAATGGAGATATTCTAAGCATTCAAGGTGACCCCAATAGAGCTCAAAGATGGACACAGAGACAAGAGAGTAAAGGTTGCAGCTGCAAAAGATCTAAGGTCATCCCCGGAATAACTTTTCAGCATGGACAACAAGGCTTCACATTGAATGCAGTTTTGACTTTCCTCAGAAAGATCTGAGAGCCGACTCTCCTACAGTCTTCAGATATTTTGTAAACCCTAGTACAGGGGACAACACATTCCTATTGGTACATTCTGTATATAAGGCATTTTTGCCTCTTTGTAAAGGTTAGAACTTCTAGATTAGAACTTCTAAGGTTAGAGAACTTTTAGACTGAAAACTGTTTAGAGTTAGAACTGTTAGGAGTTACTCAGTTAACAAAAGGAGATAGAGTTGCATCTTGATTCTCATTAATAAGAGCTTCTCTTTTCTTCTTATTTAGCAGTTAGATTTCAGTACAAACTATAATGTATTTTCTAAGTTCTCTTAGTGTAGTTGGAAACAATCTGGAGCCTCAGATTCTCTGTACATTGGTGATTGTGCCAACTTTGTAAATATTGCTTATCTATTTTACTAACAATAGAAGCAATCAGAGTTTAATCTCCTTCATGTTTTGTTCCAGAATGATATTTGTCTTAAATTGATCATTTGATTTGTGTAGTCTTCAAGGAATGAAATATTATTTGTGTTTTATTTAAATGGTAATTAAAAATCTGTTATGCAAATTAGCACTGTGAATGAAAGAGGCTGTGTGTCAATCACAAGTTTACCTTGTTCTATAGTTTGGTTTGCAAATTCCTTGAAGTCAACAAGTCTGGTTAAGGTTGGATGAACTATTTTTCTTTTCTGTTTCAAAACTCTGACTTATCTTTTTATATTTCTTTAAAAACCCCTGTTAGAGTAGGTTTTATTTCATGCTTGATCTTAGAACAATCCAAAAGCTCAACACCAGTAGGCCCCTTGAATATTAGTGTTGCATTGACCACTGAGTAACATCAACACAATTGAGACCCAACTACAAAGACCTTGGGAGCTAAGGAATCCATGTGTTTCCTTTCTCTTTCAGGAGAAGCAAAATAGCAATATTCTGCTTGCATTGTTGTGGTGTTAAAATCGCCATCAATAGGTGGTATCACTTTCTTACCATTACTTTGTTGTTGGATTTGAGTAGGATAGTGAATCTCATAGTGTTTGGTTTCATTTCCATTTTAGTATTGTTTTCTCTATCATATTTCCATATATCTATCTATCTGGCTATATGTGGAGGTGGAAACACCAAAGAGGGGGTTTGACTGCGAGACACCCCTATACAGCCCCAACATTTTTCCCTTCTTGGTTGTGTGTAGGTACATGTTCATGTGGAGCTTGCTGGTGAACTGGACTCCTCGTGAGTTAATCTTCATCATCTTAATTCTTGTCATTACTATATTATCTTTTCTATCATTTTAATTGTCATCTTTCAAACCTCAACAACTAAGCTGTTAGTAGGTTTTTGACACCCTTCGCTATCCTTATACACCTTTCTATCCATACGGATGCAAGTGCACGACATTATTGTCCCTGATCTACGTTGTTGTCCTCTGGCAGAGAGCTATTTGAGGTACAGTTTGGGTTCCAAAAGCCTGCTCGTTTATCCCCATTAAAACCCCCAGATCAGTAGAGTGATAGAAGCACTCAAAGTGATCTTCATTCTTTATCCTTGACAATCAACACTTGTCTAACTTGAGGTAGAATAGGGAAGCCTTCAACTCTCGGCTCTTCATGACTTGAAGCCTTGGTGTGGTTGGTCCCCCTCTACATTTTGGTGAACGTAACATGAACCATTTTGGTTCCATTTGGTAGTGCTGAAAGACCCTTTCATCGTATCTTAGGAGTGTTGTGGGTGTGAGTGTTGCAAGGCGCCTAGCCTTGCAACCCAACCTATGACCCCTAGTGGCGTAGCTGGAAGGTTCCCTAAGCATTGAGAAATGAAACCTTGAGTGGGTCACCATATAACCCTTGGGGGCTCTTGTGAAAGCTCTATTTAGTGTATGTATAAATGACCTTCTTATATCTACCCATCCCATCTGTGCAACCTATGAGTGGATCTCCTGCCATAATATTCACCTCATAGGACTTGATAATGAATTATAAAAGAGAACCATCTCCCTTATACATCCCCACACATATAATGGAAACACTGTAATAGGTGTTCTCGTTGATCCTATGTGTTGGGTGAATGTCATCATTGAGGAGATTATGTTGATTAATTTTTTACACAAGGATGGGTATGACGAATCTAGGAGCACTATTTGTACACACGATGGGATTTTAGTTTCTCCCATCGATTGCATCACCTTGTCAGTCTTAGTTGGGCCTAGAACCATAAATTCACTCTTTGATGTCATTTCGAGGTCCAAGCTCTTCAGGGTGAAACTAGGCATGCCCTGGTTGGTTGCTATGAATGCAGTTCTCTCGGTAGTTTATAAGTGCTTGAAGTTTTCCCATGAGGGCTCAATGCATGTAGACCATGACATCAGTTATAGACTGTCAATTGCGCATGGGGACTACTCACTGGATCATTTTTGGCCTACTCTTATTGGTTTGCTTCCTCCTAGGATGAACCTCTTGTATTGAACCTATGTGAGGTACAAGAGTGGGAGCATAATTCCTAAGCTAAGATACCTCCTTTTCCTTATGCCATTTTGCATAGAGCTTTCCTGAAGGTAGACAGTGAGGCTGCCTTGGCTTGAAAAAGGGAAGAAGAGAAGCACGCCCAGGGCCCTCCTCTTTCTTCTCCCATTGTTTCTCTTGTCGCTTCCTGTCACCCTACTATGACACTATCAACTTTTTCTCCTAAGCATTTGTTGGAAAGTCTGATGGTACTTGCTTGGCGAAAGTCGAAGCATCCTGCGCTTGAACTTCCCATCTTACCCATGGTGCCTCAGCCCATTCGGTATGGTAAAGGGAAGGGTCCTCATGGAGCATCCTCTATGTCTCAGCCTCCGTGGCCTCCTACTGCTCCTGACTCTAAGGCAATGAATGGGAAGAGGCCCACTACTAAGGCATTAGAGCCAACTCCCCCTATTGTCATTCCATCATCATCTCCATCTCTCCCTCCTATTCCCATCCAAGAGTCCCTCCCTCCACCAGAAACAACTATGATGGATACTCCAATGGTCAAACAAGAGTCTTTTGTCTCATCTTAGGTTGTAGCCTCTAGCTCCTAGAGTCATAGAAATCGCCTTGTGCGTGAGTAGAAGCATCAGAGGAAGGATTTGGTTGTTAAGCAGGCTGCCTTGCAGAAGATGGAAGAGGTGTCAACAACTCCTGCTTTGGCACCTTCTACTATCTCCTCTTCCATCCTCTCTACTTCAGTTCCCTTAGCCTCAATATTGCTTTCGACTCTCACTGCGAGTGTGAATGATCCTCAACTGAAGATGGTGTAGGTGTTTATTGCTCCTTCTGTTGAACCACCCCTTCT
Source organism: Sequoia sempervirens (assembly GCA_007258455.2). Taxonomy (NCBI): domain Eukaryota; kingdom Viridiplantae; phylum Streptophyta; class Pinopsida; order Cupressales; family Cupressaceae; genus Sequoia; species Sequoia sempervirens. Next base: position 119,358,345 of record VDFB02000363.1, on the reverse strand, counting down.
AATGTCCCTCCTAGACATCTCGCCATTTTCAAAACCTATGGACATGTTGAATACCTCGATAGTGTTCGCTGCAGTTTTCCCCTCCTTTGCATCCTCTGCTTCATCTGTGGGGATCTCAAATCCTCTAATAAAGCGAAAAATGGGGGATGACCTTGCTAGTAATGGGGGTCAAAAGAAGGGATCGCCTTCTTTAGAGGGTGGTTCTACGTTGGCTTGTGTTTTCCTAGTAACAGAGGAAGCCTCGACATCCCTGGAGTTCATTACTACTCTTGAGTCATTTAGTGAGCCTTGCAGTGGATCTTGGGCACTGCCTCCCTCTCCCATTGAGTTAACACATGGAACTCCTATGAAGTGCATGTTTAATTCTGTGGATGGAGTCTTGACCCTGTCGATGATTTTTGCAAGATTGTTGACATTCACCCCATCAGTAGCAGAGAAGACCTCGAGGGGCCTTCTTCCTTGGCTCTTGTTGCAAGAAGGTCAGAGGGTTCCCCCCTTGATATTCGGCCCTTGCAAGCTTGTGTTCCGCCCTTATCATGATCTATACTGGAAATACGACGAACTCTTGTTTTATGAGGACTAGGGGGTGCCTCTTCTTTATTTGTAGATTAGATTATGTGTGTTGTGTTCCCCCGTGCTTGCGTTATGTGTTCCTGCATGACCCTTTTCATCCTTGTAGGTGCTTGGACACATAAAGGTTTTTATGTCGTAAAACTTCCTCTATTTGTCACATCATTCTTCCTTTGTTGTGTATTGATTTTTGACAATTGGGGATGATGCAAATTGTTGGGGGAATTTGGGCCTCCCTTCCATGTTGACCCAATTTTTTATTTTCATTTTATCTTCACGTGCCTTACTTCATATGGTTTGATATAGTAGGGGGTTGATGACAATTCATTTATATACTATTATATCTATTTATCTATATTTATGAGCAACTCTAACCCTAAAATATTAGATCACCCCTATCCCTTGTTCGTGATGTTATTGTCTCTTCTTTCTTTGAGCTTATCTTTCATGCTTGTTTTGTGATGTTGTGGTGCTCATGTGTTGTCCCTCCTATGTGCAACAACATTACCATGGTTACATGTCATTATGTTCCATTGGCCACAACATCACTTTTTCATTCTTGCTTTTCTCTCCTTAGGATGTCACGTGCCTTTTGTGCAAGGGTCATACCATCCTAAGGGGGGGCTATCATGTCACTTCAATTTTCAAAAAATGCATTTGGTGGCTAATGAATCTTTTCTTGAAAATATTCGATATATTTTTCAAAAATTGCATTCCTCAACAAGGACCCCTAGCAAAATATTTTTCCTTCATCATGGGTTCACAAAGAAAGAATTTGAAAAACCTTCCTCCGAGGAGGGAGCACCTTTTCCTGTGGGTGAAGTTCTGATCTTCCCCTTGTGAGGGGGCCTTCTTCCTTTTGAATTCCTTGGTGAAGTGAAAATATTTCAAAAGGATTCCTTTATGATGAATTGATTCACGAAAAATACTATTGTACTTTTAAACAATGTGTCCCTTGAGTGGACACCTTCTCTTTTGAAGGGTTCCCAAGGGACCCCTTTGAAAGATCTTCCTTCAATTTTTGACTATCTGTGTGATTGTTTGCTTGCTTGCCTACATGGATTATTTTTTTTTATCTAACATGTTTTGTCTGTAGATTAACATGTTGCTTTGCAGGTGCACCTATGAAGCTGCTTTCCAATACGACTTTGCAGAGTCCATGACATAGGGCTTCCTTCAGGAGAGAGTACTGGGGGGTGCCTTCTTTGTGGTGAAGTGAAAATATTTCAAAAGGATTCCTTTATGATGAATTGATTCACGAAAAATACTATTGTACTTTTAAACAATGTGTCCCTTGAGTGGACACCTTCTCTTTTGAAGGGTTCCCAAGGGACCCCTTTGAAATATCTTCCTTCAATTTTTGACTATCTGTGTGACTATCTGCTTGCTTTCCTACATGGATTATTTTTTGTTATCTAATATGTTTTTTCTATAGATTAACATGTTGCTTTGCAGGTGCACCTATGAAGCTGCTTTCCAATACGACTTTGTAGAGACCATGACATAGGGCTTCCTTCAGGAGAGAATACTGGGGGTGCCTTCTTTGTAGGTCCAAGGATCTATGAAGCCCTTACATCCTATGGGATTTTTCCATCATTGGTCTGTGGTCCTTTGGTGCACTTTGTTCAAACCTTCTTAGGAGAGAGTACCTGTGGAGCCATTTGCTTGACCAACGCTTTCAAGCTCACTAGATTGTGTATTGCTTCCTTGATGGTTCAGGTATATGTTTTTAAACTCTTTCGATCTACTTTATTGAACACTCATTGGCACTCATGTTCACTAAAGTGGGGGAAAAATGTATAGGAGTGAATTTGTACCCCTCTTTCAAATTCCCCTTTTACACCTTCCACCTTAGAAAAATAAAATTCGACCAAGTAATTCCATGTCTTCATTCTAAACCCCATCCACTTGGCACTTGTTTTTAGTGTTGGTGGAGGAACCTCTATCAGGGACACTTGTGCGATGCACAAGCACCTACGTGGTATGCTACCATCCTAACAAGATTCCTACCTCTAGAATTTGCAGAAGCGTTACATTCGCCATTGGGGCATCCTAACAAGATTTCTACATCTTCCTACTGAACTTTGAATGGCTGTTTCCTCTCATTTCATCTTCAAATGAATATCCTTCATCTTCATTCCATCTTCTTCATAGATCTTCTTCACATTCTTTACGCATTCATTCGCTCTAGCTTCATGTTTTGCTCCATACTCTTGCTACTTGCTGCACTATTGGCTTCATGATTCCAACAATCACAACATTCTTCACATCTACCACAAAAGCTGCAACTTGGTGTCTTGCGAGACTGCTTTCAACATTGTTGTGGCCACGTCGACTCTACCATAGTTGTTGTCTTTCACTCCTCTCTCATTGGCCTTGAGTGCCTTTGGTCAAGGGTGGTATCACTTTCTTACCATTACTTTGTTGTTGGATTTGAGTAGCATAGTGACTCTTGTAGTGTTTGGTTTCATTTCCATTCCAGTATTGTTTTCTTTATTGTATTTCTATATATCTATCTATTTGGCTATCTGTGGAGGTGGAAACACCAAAGTGGGGGTTTGATTGTGGCAAACCCCTATAAAACCCCAACATTTTTCCCTTCTTGGCTATGTGTAGGTATATGTTTGTGTGGAGCTTGCTAGCGAACTGGACTCCTTGTGAGTTAATCTTCATCACCTTCATTCTTGTCATTACTATATCATCTTTTCTATCATTTTAGTCATTCTATTATCTATCATTTTAGTTATCATCTTTAAACCTCAACCGCTAAGTTGTTAGTAGGTTTTTGAATCTCTTCACTATCCTTATACACTTTCTATCCTTATGGACGCCAACACACCCATGAGATGCCAACGCATTGCACCATCATCCCTAATCTGTGCTGCTGTCCTCTGGCAGAGAGCTTTCTGAGGTATAGTTTGGGTTCTAGAAGCTTGCTCATTTAACCCCATTAAAACTCTCAGATCAATAGAGTGATAGAAGCACTGAGAGTGCTCTTCATTCTCTATCCTTGACATTCAACACTTGTCCAACTTGAGGTAGACTAGGGTATCCTTTTGCTCTCAGCTCTTCGTGACTTGGAACCTTGGCGTGGTTGGTCCCCCTCCTCTACATCTAATAATTTGATTTATAATGGAAAATGAATCATTTAACACATTTTAGATTCTATTTAAACAAATGAATATGCAATTGAGCTTTAACTAGCACAAGCAATAGAATGCATAAAAAGGGAAGAGGGAATAATAAGTATATTTGATGATGTCATATTTTCTACCAAAAGAATGGTAATAGTGGATTGTAGTCTAGAGATGGAACTAGGATTTTTTGTTCTATCCAAGTTCAATTATATTGGACCATGTACATCCATGTTTGATTTCACATTGTTCTATCTATTTATACACATTTGCATCTTCCATAGCACACTAGTATCTGCTATGACATGATTATTTCCCTTAGTATTATGACCATGGGGAAGGTTAGCTGGGTGTGAGGGCTGTTGGTTTTGGTTTGTGTTCATTTTGATGTTTGAGTTTGAATGTATGTGTGAGTATGTTATTTTTGTGTTTTTTAAATGTCTAAGAAGTCACAAAAAAGAAAATTAAGTTCACCAAAATGTAACTAAAAATAAAACATATAAGTATCTATTTTTCCTTTAATTACCAAATATGCTCATTTATCTAAAAATTTTATTTGTAGTAGCAAATAAATCATTTACGAAATATTGGATTCCATTTAAATAAATAATCATGGAGTTGAGATTGAATTGGTATAAGCCATAGAAAATGTAAAAAAAGAGGAGGAAACAAGAAGTGTGTTTGATGTTGATGTCATTCAATTTACCAAAATAAGGGTGAAGGTGGATTGCACTTTTAGATACCTATATTCTCACATTTTGGTTGCCATCACACCAAGACTATCCCACAAATCCACTTTTGTTAAATTAATTAAAGAAATACTATTTATTCAGTTAATCTATTTGATCATTTTTTAGTGTTAATTAAATAAATCATGATTATTTATTTAACAAATATAACCATTCTTATGAAATTAATTAAATAAATTACCTCCATTTATTTAATTAACCAATTAAACCTTTATTATAATGCTTCCACCTTTATTAAATAAAAAATTATTTAATTAAATCAATCATTCCCCAAATATTCTCTAATAAATCAAATATAACACAATATTTATTTAATTCTTATAAAATCTCCCTCAACATTAGTTGAACAAACAAAAAAGTTTAGTCAACTAATCAATCATTTATGCATTCCTCCACCACTTTGTTTAATATAAACAAAATCAATCTTTCACATGGCTCCAAATGCACTCGGCTCCAAAGAGACCCTTTTTGAATCCTCACCTCTAAAATTGAATAAATCTCCACCCTCCATGTCTTTCCAATAGTTTCCCTTATCATATGCATCAATCATAGGATGCCACTTGTAAACTTCTCATTCTATCTTGCAAATGGATCAGCCTCATTCATCCATTACACAAGATCAAATACAATCCATATATCACCCTTGTCGAAAATATATAAATTAACCATTTCACAAGCCATTTTAATTATAGAAATTGGATGAAAGGTAATATTATGCTACTAGATTGAGAAACCACATTCATCTTCATTAATTAAGCATCTTAAGCACAAAACTTAGTCAACAAGTCTTGGTTTGATGAGAAGTTTCTTCCCTTGTTTTCTTTCCTTTCCTTGCCTCAGCTCAATTAGAGGTGTAACAAGGTATAAGATGGGAATATTTGTGTAAACATTAATTTCTATTATTTTGTTCTATACTTTGGTATACACGACACTGTTGGGATGGTACCAAGGTTTTATGTTCTATTAAATATTGGATTTTTTGTGTCTTTTCACAACACACCCCATTTTTTATTTTGACAAAATGAGGACCCCATGTTTCTTTCAGGCGCGTGTTTAATTTAGTTAATGTTGCTCTTAGAATCAATGTTTCACTCCTCATTATCTGTATGTGCCTCCTATTGTGTAAGCTTGGTTTCAAATTAAATTTGAGTCAAATGGTTCATGTTCCAAAAAATTGGTGTAAGCATCTAGTAGATGGTCTTGTTGCCATCCTTTTGTCCATATTATTTTGAAAAATGAGATTATTTTGGCTTAAAGGTCTTGTGCTCCCATGTTTGTTATTGAGGGTTGATTTGATGTTTAAAGGGTTTGGTCAAATTTTCTTTCAAGGTGAAAACTTGTATTCAAATATTCTATTCCTTTAAAAATAAGGTTCACATATCTTTGAGGGTTCCTTTAAGTCTAGGTTTAGAGATTTGAGGAAATTCTTTAAGTGTAATTGCACTTTACAATGTCCACTTAAAAGATTCAATTCAAATAAAAATTCCCACAAGGTTTAGTTCAAATAGAAAATATCGCAAGTTCAATTGGAACCCAATTTCCCGCAAGACTAGTTGGAACCTAATTTTCTACATGACTAGTTGGAACCTAATTTCCCACAAGACCAATTGGAACTTGATTTTCCACAAGTTTAGTTGGAATCCAATTTCTCATAAGTTCAGTTGGAACCCAACTTACTGTATGTCTAGTTAGAGCCCAAAATCTCATAAATATCTAATACGATATTTTCCAACTGCACCTTCCAATTGCACTTCCAACTACAACTTTCAAGTGCACTTCCAACTTCCTTTATTATATTCCCATGAATATTTAAAATGCCTCTTTTTATTATATTCCCACGTAATAAACTATAGATTTTTAAAAGGGGATTTGACCATTTTAAAATTAAAATCAAAGTGTTAAAATGGTCTTTAAAAAGGTAAAATAACATGTGTTAAATAATGAATATTAAAAGGGACATGAACTACTCATTGTTAAGTGACCATAGAGAATGAGAATTGATTAATAACACAAGAGTAGATGCCATTAGACATTTTTGAGGGACAAAATGTTGCATAAAAAAATTATAAGTATTTAAATGACACCCAAATTAAACTTTATATGGAAAATGGACATTTTACCTCCCTTTTAACTTACAAAAACGTTTAAATGCTCCTATAAGGTTAAAAAATATTGTTTTACGAGATTTTGACCCCCAAGTAGACATTTCATTATTCAAAGTTCCAATGACTGTTTAAAACATGAATAACCATTTTTTATTGTTGGAAACATTAATATTTTTGTAAAACCTAAATTTTAATCTACAGATTGCATTTTCACTTTCCAAATTTATTTCACAAAGTTTATAATATTTGATGGATTTAATTGTTTTCTTTTCTAGATAAATTAAATTACAACCATTGGAGCTCCAATTGTTGGAATACTTGACCTATCAAAGAAGGGAATATGTTGGAATATGCCAAGAACTTACCAGAAGTTGGAATATGTTATTGAAAAATATAATATGCTGTCATTTTAAATATGAGCCATTGATTTGTAAATGATTTTTGAGTGCCTATGTCTATAAAAAGACATGAGATTAATCATTTTGAAGGAGGAAATTATCCATAATTGTGGGATAGATAGTGAAGAATCATCATTGTCTTATTTCCTTCATGGTTTCCTTTCAAGCAAATTATTAAATTTTATTTGCATATACTTGTAGGATTATAAATTTGATATCAATTGAGGCATGGTATTTGCAAATCTCAAATGACTTATAAATTTCTTGTCAATATTTTGGAATATCAAAGTACTAATCCATTATCTAGGTGTATTTTTCCCTTTCTTAAATTGATGAGTTTCTTTTAGAGTGTGCACCATTTATGTGTAATTGTGATAAGGCCTAGTGAAGCATAAACTAGTGATGATACCTTTTTTTTTAATTTTGGAGTATATTTGTACAAGATAACTAAATAATTTAGGATTTCTAATCTTTCTTTCTCACCCTCTTTTTTTTCTATCAAAATCTATTAGATTTTCTATAGAAATGCTTTGTGCCTTTTGACTTTTTGATCTGGATGTTGTCTTCAAATCATGTTAATTTGGCTTTTAATATTATTTCGTAGGTTTGTATATCTTTTTTCTTTTCTTTTAATGATGTTATTAATGAGTATGGATGTTAGCATGCTTAATTGACACTCAATGAGAAAATAATAAGGGGTGATCCACCTATAAGCCTCTAGGAATCACTAATGGATTAGATATTAGGGTAGAAGAAGGGGAATAATGATGATGAAATTATCATGAAAATAAAATATAAAAAAAATTAGTCAATGCATATAAATTTGGTAAGTTAAAATAGTAATTTTCTAGAAGGATATGTCGAGGACCCCAAAAACCAATATTGTTATCACTATAATAATAAATTATCATGGCAAGAGATCATGGTCACAACATAGTGGTAATGGTATGAAGAAATTGGGTATACTAGGGAGATATAGAAAGGTGGAGTGAAATGGGAATACATAAGAAGATGGTGTTTGACAAAACATCTTGTCATTCATAGTGCATAAGTAAAGGATAACAATAGGGAACTATACAATGATACAATGCACTTCTAATGACAAGGGATGAGTATTATTATGGGGAATGTTGTTGGATTTTTTTCCAAAATGAAAAAGAATACTTTTTTCGCATATAAATGGACCTTTGGAATTAAAAGGGGGATAAAAATTTAACCCTTTGGTAAAAAGGGAGATAAAAATAATAATTATATTAATTTACCTTTCAATTAAAAGAGGGAAAAGTAATCCTTATGAATCAGCTTTAAAAAATATATTGACATAATTTATTATGTGATAAAAAATAAGACGAAAAATAATACAAAGAATTAATCAAATTAATTATTTATGAGAGGGATTAATGGTTTAGAATCCTCCCCTTAGAGTATTGTATAAAGCATTTATGAGAGGCTTGGAGTAGGGAAAATGTGAACTCAAGTAACACATGAAAGATGGTGCATAGGTAGGTGGTGGGCATTAGAGAAAGGATACATAGATTGTGTTCATCTTAGGGTACAAAGTACACTTAGGATTATCATGGTTAAGGCTTTGTGTGTAGTGCCTCTTGTGTTTCTTTCACTGCATTGATACTTATTATGATATCTTATGTACCTTGAGACTTTGTTGGTGCTTGTTTCACCATTCTGATTTGGTTTGGATGATAGTTTATTTGACTTTGATGATCATGACACTCTTTACTGATGTTTATGTTATGATGATATATGGAGTTAGTTGTGTGTTTGGATTAATTTGGCTATGTATATCATGTGGACACATGTCTATTCTTGTTGTGCATCTAATTAGTGATTGATATATGATGTTATTTATGATGTAATTATTGTTACTCGATGATGTGGTTATTGTTTAAGGTCTTGGTGAGAGGGATGATGTAGCATCACTCGTTCGTGAGCGCCTTGCTACGTTGCAATTTCCTCTCATGGTGTGTTTGTTGTTTGATATATATATGTGTGTTGCTCGACATCTTGTTTGATGTAGGTTGCAGGTACTAGGCATTGACTCCACTTGCACTGTCAGGTTTGAGCGTGCCTTAAAAACCCAATGGGAATGATGTGGAAAAAGGATTTGACAAAAGGTTCCCAAACCCTTGCCATCATCCTCGACGAGGATGAGTACCTGACTTGTTACTTGGTCCGTCTGGTTTATATTCTTTGTTAGTTGTCTTGCTTGGTGTTTATCGTTATTTGTTTAAATTGTGATGTCACGTTGTTGTTCATTATTATGTTGTTTAATTATTATTGAAAATTTTGGGTAAAATTAATATTAAGGAGGGCCTTGTTTAATTAGTTTATTTAAATTAAATTGATTATAAAGTAATTTAAATAATTTAGAATTAAAATAAATAGTCAAAATAAATAATATTGAGAATTATAAAGTATATGGTTTATGGTTAAACAATTAAATTAAATTATTTTGTACAAAGTATTGTTACGAATATATTTAATGATAATTGATAATTTTATTATCATCAAAGGACAATTATTTAAATGTGGAAAAAGTAATATAATTTTAAATAAATAAATAAGATAAGATTTGTGAACAAGATGTAAAAGCAAGTTCAAAATGGAAAAAGATGAGTTCGTGCACATGCAAAGCTCCGAATTGGTTTCAAAATTAGAAACTGGTCTTTTTAATTGATAATTGCTTGATTTTTATTTTGGGAAAACAAAACTCTTTCCTTCTTTTTTTAATAGTGCTTGTTTTGGAAAAATGTTTATCAATTAATTTTGTTTTCAAAGAAGAAATTTTGCTTTGCAAATTTTTTTTTTGAAAAGAATATAGTTTTGGGATTGAAATTGTTTTTGAAGTGGATTAGTTTTCTGAAAGTGACCAAGTTCTGGAGAATACATTAGTGGCTGCGAAAGAAATTCGTTTCAACACATCTTCTCCATCTTCGAGTGTAGGACTTTAGGTTGGAATCAACTGTTTCTCGTTCATCTGTTGTTTGAAAATTTTATGCTTAATATTCAAATTCTCTTTCTTTCCAGCAACCAATCTATTAATTCAATGTTCCAATTGTTTATGTAAAGGGGATTGTTTTTGGTTTTAAATAAGTCTATATTTCAGATTGTTTTATTTAGCATCTCCAATAATTGTTTTCTTCCTAGCCGATCATTTCATTCACTAGATAGTTTTCTTTTAAGCAATGCCAATATTCTCCTCAGGGACCTTGTGCCATGTCAAATCCTTCGCCATTTGCATTCTATAGAATTTTATTCCTTGTGTCCTTTGATTTTGCTGTGGGAATAATTGATACTTTTAGTATATGTTTGATTTGGCTCAAAGAATTTGATTTTGTTGGCTGTGTGTGGTGTAATCTAAAGTATTTGCTTAACCACTTCATGTACAGTCGATATTTAGACCTTATGTTGATATTGGTGCATTGCATCGGCTATTCTAAAGCCTGTATTAGGTAGAATAAAATTAGTTTTTTGTTGCTTAAAGTAGCATGCAATATGCATAGCAACCAATGTAAATGGTGGTGGAATTTCTTCATTACTGCGTCCCTTTCATTCTTCAAATTACCTCATACATGGTGGCACGAGTTTATTCTTGTAGATTGTTTCAGTTAGCATCACCAATAGCACCTCATATTCATGGTTCAATTACCTTTTTGTTTGTTTTTTGATCATAGATGATGTTGGCGAACCCCAATTTCATTATTGTTCATTGAATTCGATGCATGTAGTGGATTCAATTGGTAATATAGTCGGTCATGGGGTGTGACCTAGATGAAGTATATAAGGGCCGATTGAAACATATGAATGGACATACATTAGGCAAAACATTTTTATCTGCTATCTCACTAGCCGAACACTTGAGTTCTATGTTTTGTTTTAGTTATAAGTGATTTTATGAATATATATGTGTGTGTATGTGTGTGTTGCATATATTTTGATTTAAAACTGTTATGCTGTTGTAACAACCATATATTCTGATTTAAGCATATTCAAAACAATAGTTTAATCTAAATTATATATATATATATATATATATATATATAATATATACATGATATATATACATACATATACATATATATATATATATATACATACATATACATATATATATATATACATACATATATATACATATACATATATATATACATACATATATATATATACATACATATACATACATATATATATATATATATATATATATATATAATCATCTATAATGATATACATATATATGTATATATTTATTAAATAAAAAGCAATTTGTTTGTGTATTGAGATATATATAGAATATGTTCTATAGTTTCTTTAATTATTTTAATAATTTCTTAATGGGTGTATAAAGAAGATGTAAATGATGATTTAAAATGTTCTTTAAAATTTGTGTTGGAAGTGTTAGTGCAATTTAAGATTGATTTTTAATGGTTCCATGCTGTTGTGTCTCCCTCTTGAGTAGTTGGAACTAAAGATATTTTATGTGTTGAAATTTTATGTTGGAACCTGTAATGCTTTGAGTTACTCTCAACTATGAGTTTATGGCTAGTCGGTTTTAGGCTTCCAGAGGTAGGGAAATTTTTTCTTTATGGTTGGATTTTCATGTTGGTTCTTCATGAACTATTGTTCTTATTCTTGATTTTGATTATGTGGGTGTTAGCCTTGCACTGCAAAAATTGTTTTATTATGGAGATCTAGTGTGAGATGGTACATGCCTCACTTTGTGTGCTTACCTTTATGGATTTGCTAGTTTGTGCAAGTTTTCTTACCCAGTTTGTGGTTATGAGGCTTTTGTTGCTAGTAGGGAGAGTGGCTTCCCATAGGGGTTGGAGCCCTAAGTGGTATCTAGGGTAACTCGTGTGGAAGTTGTGATAATTCAGTGATAACCTAATAAATAGTTAGGGGGATTGGGTAGTAATCACATTAATAAAAGATAATGGATGCCTCTCTCATGGCTCAAGTGCTTGTTTAGGCTTGAGATGAGATGAGAAGGCCTGGAATGACAAATCAACTACCTTGTATTCATGAAAGGTATGTTGATTCTGCATGTGTTAGAATGGGGGCTGGGGATCGGTTAAGGTTGCCAGGGTAACCCAAGATGGGGGTCGGGACCTAGGAAGATCTGCATTGAGTAACCCATATCAAGCCATGCAATGACACTTTTCCCTTTAGCAACCTTGTATGTTTGTTGTTTTCCCCTTATTGTTCTTGTACCTCTGGAAGCGGACGTTCCTTGTGTTGCAGTCTTCTTAGCCTTGTCTGCTTGACTGTTTTAAGTTGTGGGTCCCTATTGTCATCTCCTAGCATGGGGGGTGGGCCTTAGGGTTCACATGGTCGGGTGGAACGTGCTATGCACCCCATTGGGTTCCTAGTCGAAGCTCATGATGGAAGGAGTTGTACCATTTATAGTGACTCCAGAGCCCTACTAGAGTTGGAGCCAGTATTGATGCTATGTATTACATTCAATTTAGTTGTACAACTTTATGTAAATTGGTGATTTCCTTCCTGTTTCATGTTGGGAAGCACAATTGTATTATTGTAATCCTTGAATGATGTATATTCATATAATAAATGTAATGAATACATTATTGGTGTTACCTTATGATCACAAATGGATGTTATGTAATGTTATAGATGTATGTCCATGGTTTATCTATTCTATATGATGGTGTTAAAATGTATACTTGTGAGTAGTTTATCATCGTTATGGGATCGGGATCATGTTAGAAGTGTTCGCAATGTAATGTAGTCATGTTACCCCAGAGGACTAGATAGATGATATGTATGTATGGTTTCATTATTAGTGTTCTATGTTAATTCACATTTCTTATTAGTTTTACTTTTTTAAAAGAAAATTGTGCTATAATTGTTAGTTATAAGTTGTCCTTTGGGGTTTGCGTGGCGGGGCATTACATTGTGTTGAACATTTGATCTATTTTGTATGATTATGTGTTGTATTTATTAAAACTAAGTCCTTTTCGATTGCAACCATAGCTTAATGGGTCTACTCACTACATTCTTTTAAGGGGCGTGAGTAGTTATACCAAAGATTTGCCTCAAATAAGTATTGATTCTATTTTTTGTTTGAATAAAATGAAAGTATAGCTATATTCGTGGAATTATTATTTGATTTTCCAATGTTAAATAATTTAAAATTTATTGCATTGTTATTATATTTTATTATATTAGAATGTAAAGTGTAAAAATGAATCCCTAAACCTTTTTGAAATATATAAAAAATTATATTAAAAAAATAATTTTTTTTGGCTCATCACATTCTGTAATAGAGCTAAACTTCCCATGTAATATTTGTTGCCTTACAAAATTTTTCATCATCCATAAAATATATTATTTAGTTGGTTGTATATTTCTATTTGCATGTTATAGCCCTTTTAATTTTATCTCATTCTTGTAAAGGAGATTATAAATGTTCATTAAATGGATAAAAACAAAAGACAAAGATGTGTCACATTATTTTAATTTATAAATATGATTAAAAAAATTAAATTTAAAACAAATGTAATATTAAATTATAAATATTTATTTGTATATCAATAAAGAATTAAAAGTAAATAATTCTATTAAAGAGAGTGAATAATTAAGAGTGGAACTATTAGTATGATAAGGAATAATGGTTAGACATATGACAATTAAAAATTTATATATTATTGATATATATGGATTGTGAAATGTGACTTAATTGAAAAAGTACAAATTATGTATTAATCAAGTAAATAGAGTAAAGTGAGAAATGATTTATAACGTCACTTAGGTTAAATTAATAATATTAGATAAAAAAATATAGGTGAAAATAAAGATAAATTTTAGGACTTTATATATATACATATAGACCATTGTTTAATAATAGTTTTTAAAGGTTTTTTAAGGGTTTTAGTCATATATATGTAATATAAATATATAATATATAGTTTATATACAGATGCAATTCTTCTTCTTTTTTATATAGAGGAATAAAATCTAGTTAGGGTCTCATTTGCAAGGTTTGGTCTTTATAACCTGTTGGCACCTCAAATTTTTTGAGTTTTTGTTCCATGCCTTAGCCAAATCTATTCAAGTTTATAACTGATGTAAGACATCTCATAGGGCTAGTTTTTCTTTGCACCATTGGATAGGGCTTGAAAAATAAGGCTAGGTTTCCTTCATAACTTTTGTGAAATTCACTGAGGGGTAAAAGTTATGCCCATGCAGGTTTTGGTCTTCCATCTAGATGGAGCCATCTTTTTCGGTAAGGTGTAGTTTAGATGGGTTATTTTGAACTTTTCCATTTCAATTTGATTTTTCAATAGAGATTAAAACATTGGAAAATGGATAAGTGTTGGTTTGTAGGGCGATCAATGTGAACTTCCATTTTCATGATGTACTTGACTTATTCTAGTGGAATTTTTCACATGGCTGAATGAGTGTTTTTGGTTGATGGAGATGTGTTTTTCCATATTAGGTGGATGGAGGTGGAAAACTTGCATTAACTTCTTGGGCTTATTTGATATGCCATCATCTTAATGTTTTGGCAGTTTGTCTTAGTGTAGAGGTTTCTTTCACATGAACTAGCTCTTGAATTCTTATTTTCACTTGCCACCTGTCAACTTGAGAATGCCCTTGGAGCTACATTAAAAACTTAGTTTTCAGCTAAGTATGAAATTGTGAAACCTTGTGCATCTTGAAGAGTTCCTTAATGTGTACTTGAAATTGTGATTGAATCTAGGTTTTAATTAAAAATGAACAAGTTATATACTTACAAAATTTCTGAGTCCATTAGAGCATTTTCGGGTTGGATGGGCCCATTTGCATTTGTAGGTTTTTCTACTTCGTTTGAACTGAACTTGGTTGGTACACTTGTAGATGAATTTTCATAGGTGCACTTGGGGGTCATTTTCCTACAAGAGATTTGGAAATGAAAAATTAGCTAAGTTAAGACTTTGTGGGTCGATGGGGCCCAAATTCCTATAGTCCTATAAGTCATGATACCATGATGACAACATCTTAGTTGAAGGTTCCCAAGTCCATTAATAACTTCATGCAAACATCATATGAGGGATTTTTTGTCCAAACTAAAATTTGTCAAATGGTGCTAATGTGCTTGGTTTTTTCAAGTGAATGGATGGAAGAAGTTTTTTGTGAGAGGAAAATGACACTAATTTTTTTGCATGGTTATTTTTACAGATGTTTAAGGGTCATTAAGACCTAGTCAATAGGCAGATGGAACTTGTTTCTGTATAGGCAGATGAGGGTCAAATTTTTACAATGAGTAGAGGGCATTGAAGGCCAATTCCAATGATTGCCATCAATGCTCAACCACTTAAACAATTACCCTATCTTGATTTAGACTCATTTCTATGAGAATTTATGATGATTTTAGCACAAATCTATTGGAGAACAAGGCACCCATTTTGCATTTATCATTTTTTGACATTTCTCATATCTCACGACACTTCTGAATGTAATTTTGGGTAGATTTCTGGGCAATTTTCTCTTATATATCACTTACATGCACAACTCGTCAATGTAGAGATATGGTGCTAGTTAGGGAATGTTTTCCCATGCCCCTAGTTATTCAGGATCAAATTTGTAGTGGGCAGGTGTCAATTAGACACTAAGTAAATATTGTAGCTAGGGTTTTCAAGTGGTTTAGCCCTCTAATAGTTCCTTGATAATTTTTCCATGGGTTTTATTGGCCCCAAATTTTATTTTTAGGGAAATGGAAGAGAATAAGAGTTTTTTACTGAGAAGAGGAAGTTGTAGAGCCATCAATAAAGGATAAAGCCATAGGTTTCAAACTCCATTTTTTAATGGGTATAGTTGATTATGCATTGGAATGATTTGGGTTCCTTCCCATGCTTGTGATAGCATATGTAAAATTTGTAATTTCCTAATTAATAGTATAATCAACCTTAGTTGAGTATCCTTGAATGTTCACTGGTATTTCTGATGTATGTTGTCTAGTTTCTCAACTGAATGTTTGTAAAATCCTTGCACAATACTTATATATGGTAAATTTTTAACATAATAAGTACAAATTTATGCTTAAGGATGACTAAGTAGACTCACTTAATATTTTGCAATCATTTATTATTTTTTTGAATGTGCATGTAGAGCCCAACTTTCTTGTAGATTTAGAACAACATAGTCTATTTGTGATATCTTGATTAGGAACCACCTAAGTTTTCTATTAACATTTATTTTATTGGATCTAGTGACTTTATTTCCCAATGAATGAAGGCACCAACATGTAATTGGTTTTCTTTTGATAATTCTCAACACAACCTAAAACACATCATTTCAAAAAATTCAAATTTTATGTTTTAGTATTTTGATGTCTTGTCTAAAAGTGTATAAGATCTAAAAGGGGTTATCACATAGCCCCTGTTGGGTGAAAATTATGTAATCAACTTTTCGATAGATTACACAACTAGGACTTCATCCACAACTATGTGAGATGTGAATCTCTCCTCTCGGAAAGGGGAGGCACCCTTCTTACTGCTGACAGAAGCGATAGTAAAAAAACAAAGTAATTACAAAATGTACACAATACTTATGAAGTGGGGGGGTGTGTCACATTCATCCTTCTATCTTTTTGTAGAGAAGATGTTTACAATGCTTCACTGTTGGAAGTTCTTAATTCACAATAAATCTAAACTAACAATGGGCAGTAATGCCAATATCTCTATCTTGTCAAAGCAAAGCATAGAGGTACCAAAAGTGATTAACAATAAACTAGTAAAATAAAAGGGAAAGCTCACGAAGGTACAAAGTCATTCCATAGCTTTATCAATGGTGGATTTGCGATAAGTATGTCGTTTGTCACATTAGAAGCACAAAGTCTTCTTAGACACATCAATTCCTCAAACAACATGAACAATTACAAGCGCAAAGTCTTGTAGATTATCCAGCCAAAGTATCCAAAGAGCATGAATAATTACAAGCACAAAGTCTTGTAGATCATTCAACCAAAGATAAACAAAACACAAATGTAAATCTAAATAAAGGATGTAACACAAAGTTTACATAAATTACTTAGAGTCCTTCAGATTCCATAAGCTAATCACCACCAAATGAGATCAATTCATAAGATTATCGAATCCAACACAAAGTATGGTTTGCAATCTTCTTCTATATTGATCAAATTTCATTCACAAAGTATGAACACAAAGTTTCACAATTCTACTTCAAAAAGGGCAGCGCTTAGTTGCAAAATACTAAAGGATAAACTTTACAATAGAAATCCCTCACCTTATATACAAAGAGGGATGAGAAAAATTAGGAATCTAATTGAGGAAATCAAGGAAAGTTAGGTGAGTGATTTTAGGAGATCTCACCTAACTTGGACCAAAGTCAAAGTGTAATTTGTTTTCAAAAGATTACATCTTTGAACTTGGTACAATTATAATTTAAAAAAAGACATATAAGATATTGGGAAATATTTACAAGATGCATAAAAGGATGCATCAAAAATGTCTAACACTGGAGATCAAGAACCTTCTTCATGTTTCCTTGATTTGGGCGCGAAAGTCTTCATATTTCTTCCTAGTCTCCTACACAAACTTCTCATCTGGACCAACGGTGTAATCCAAAATGTTGTGAATTCTCGTGATCGATCTCATGGCAGATGAGTGAACCTTCTTGCACCTATCAAGATGCATTTTTAGGTTATCCAATGTGATCCTTGTATCACAAATGACGTTTAGAGAGGCTTCTGAAAAGTCTGCACTGTCAATGAACTTCATGATGGCTTCCTTGAAGATCTGGGATATTTCTATGGCCGGCAGGAAGATATGATTCTCCTCAAGAAGTTGACCTGGTAACTCCTTGATACCTTTTTCAAGAATAACACGATGCCCTTTGACATCTTCCTGCACTTGGTGGAGATCTTCCGTAAGAGATTGAATTACTTGAATTCGATGTTTCAAGGATTCTCTTACCTCAATGAACTTTTCTTTGTCAGGAATTATCCCGACTTCCACCAATTTACTGAGCTTTACCTGCTTCATCTGTGACCATGACAATAGGCATTTTTCCATATCTCTGCGCTCCTGGGAAAGTACACTTTTTTCTTTATCAAGCTTTGTGGTGAGCTTGGCTAACAAGGTAGTTTTCTCGTCTACAACAATTATGATCTGAGATCTGTGTTCTATGATCTTTTCAATGAAATCATACAACACCCTGCCTTTGGAGGTGAACTTCTCAGCTTTCTTGACAATTGGGTCCTCAATACTTACCACTGTCAGTGGTTGTGCATTAGATGGAGATCCTGCAAGTCTCTTTACAACAGTGGCATAATGCTCTGCCCTCTATTTGTACATATTGCGAGCTTGCTCTATTTTATCCAGTCTTCCAGACAAGATATCCAATGTCACTTGCGCATCTGCTTTTGCACTTTCATTGGTAACCTTGCCTAGTTGGACTCTTGTTACCATGTAGTCTTCCATATTGACATCCCCTTCTGCTTGCGGTGGTATGCCAATCTCTGCATACTTGTGGCCAGTCTTGTCAATGTTCAACCTTGAGTATACTTTTGCCTTTTTCTTCCCTTTAGCCTTTGGAGGGACTATCTCTTCAAGGTCGAGCTCCTCTGGAGAGATCATTTGCTTCTTCCACTTCGACACTTGAGATATCTACCAAGGGGGAAGGAAGGAGGTGTGAACTTCTGGATTCACTGTCAACTCAGTCATCATTGTCACTTCTGAAGTCATTGTTGCCTCTGAAGTTACATGGGTATTGTGACAATAGGAAAAGTGTCTGTCATCATTGCTCCTATAGACTGCACATTGAGCTGATCACACATTGACTTATTCATGAAATGATTGAATTCATTTTCATAAGTGATATCATATGTTGGTGAAGACAAGCTAGGAATGGATGATGGAGGACTTGATAGTATATCAACCGTATGAATGCTTGTCACCGAGGGAGTATCAAGCGGGGTTGATGCTGCAGGAATAGTGGATATCTCGACTATAGGAATGCATGTGGTAGGAATGGGTGATGAGGGAACAAGAGGTGGAGGTGTTCTTGAATTTGGAGGGGTATGAGGAACACTGGAAATCACAGGCGATGATTTTCTAGGAATTTCCTCAACTACATTCTCAGGTGGAGATGTAGTTCTTTCTTGATCATGCCTGGGTTCCTGTTGATCACCCTCTTGTCTCTCTGATTCTAGTTCACCTTTGGAATCACCTTCAAATTCTTCTTCAGAACCTTCTTCAGACTCTTGCCCGCTTTCAGAAACCTCTTCTGCATCGGAGTCTACTTCTGCTGAGTCTTCATCTTCAGCGGATTGGTCACTAGAAGTACTTTCTTCATCATAATCTATCTCCTCTGTAATGGAATTTTTACCTTTAGAGCGAGATGGATTAGATTATGTGGTTTCTCCTTCTGGGACATATTGGGCATCTTTCTTTCCAATAATAAACTTGATCCTGAGACCTCTTCGTGAAGAAGTAGGAACAACCGCTGATTTATTTTTCATGCGGAGTTCTTGCTGTCGACGAGCTTCTGCTTTAGATTCTTCTCCTTCCAAATATGTTCTGAAACTTTTCATTTCAAAACCATGCTTATGTAACCATTCTTCAGTGTTGGATAGGATTGGATTCAATCTCTCTCTCTCATGCTGGTACTTTCTTTCCTAGACCATTGCATTGCAGGCAACGACCTTTTAGAAACCTCTTGTTCATCATAAACAACATTCATGATATCGCTAGAATCTATAAAATCCTCTGGTAGGTCAATAATATCAAGGTATCTAATCTGCTGAACAGTCAACCTGCAATAATCCATTTTGTGAATGGATTCTTCATCTTTGCAATCAACCCAGATGTCTTCAAAATGGTATTTGTGATGATGACCCTTTTGTAATTTCCTTCTGACATCTCAGTAATCAAAATCAAACCTATACCTGTAGGTCTTGATTGTCATCATTTGCATCTCAACATAGACAGACTTGGCTTCCTGTATAGTTGGGATAGTATATCTGTCGATTGCCAGTGGGAACTTGGATCCACGCTTGTGGTTACTTCTTCATTCTTTATGTACTGAGATTAGCTGTCTGCACATCTCCATGAGAACCCACTTATCCGAAGGATAATGTGGCAGCATGTAAGGGAAGCCAATGTAGCACCCTACTCTTAAATAAGTAAACATTGGGAATTACAGAAATAAGCATCCAACTTTACTTACCGCCTTATAGGCCTCATCAGATACCCTCCTCCTCTCGAGAGTTGGATCAAAATTGAAAAGAAAAGGTGCAAAGAAAGCATCAATAACCCACCTAAAATGATGGAAGCTTTCCTTCAATTCTAGTTGATAGAAGAATTTATACACAGGTACCAACATCCGATTCCCTTTTGTGGATAGACCTGGAAATTGTCTCATTACAGCTGCTGCGTACACCAGGTAAGAAGTCATATAGAATTTCAATGTGGAAGGCGCGTTGATCAGCTGCTCATGTATTTCATCACTGATCTGTTTGCCCTAGTCAATGTGCACTTTTTGTCTTCCTATAATTCTGATGTATTCATACACCCAATCATGAAAAGTGGATGATTTAGGCAAGCCTTTTACTATGCTTAAAAATGTGATTATGTCTTTGACATCATCTTTGAAATCACTTCGTAGGAGTCCCTTTGGCCATCTGGAAACAGATTGTCTAGGCTTCTTCAACCATTGGGTATTTATTAGGTTTTTAGCCTTGTTGGGATCAGCGTCAAAGAATTCTTGTGTTTTTTGTATAGAGATGTCAATGTACTTCTCCATTTGAGGAACTTTAAACACAATGTCAAAGAAGTTAGGGTCGAGTCTTAAAATCTTGTGCCCAGAAGAATCAATCACACTTGCTTTCCCTGATGTAATGAGATGCCACTTGAAGGAAAAATTCCATATTGTGTGCAGTAGTAGGGAACATAGCTACCAAATGCAAGTTACGGTGTACAATTGCTCTCATCGGATCAGGAAGAGGCTTCATCTCAGTTTTCTTTGCAAAATCGACCAAGTCTTGATGGCCAACCTCTGTGTCTTTTATTTCTTCCACCTTGGAAACCACTACAGTTGGCAGATAGACACCTTGATATTTATATTTCATTTTTCCTTTTGCTTTTGAAGAAGACAGAGGCTTACTGGCAGTCATCAAGAGCAACTGAATCTTTGATCAATCAACTTTAAAGATCTTAAAAAGAGACTGCAAGATGTGGAGTCAAAACAAACATTAGCCGTTTAAACAACATGGGAATGTGCGAAACGAGCAACGATGATGAGAAAGCATGGAGTGGATGACAAGGCATGCAAAATGATGCACAAAGTGGAAGGAATGAGGTTTGGAACGAAACTTGACAAGTTTGAAGTATTTCGGGGAAAAATTGTGAAAAGTGTAAGGGCGCACTTTTTCAACGCTCTTACATTTTGAGAGAAATTGGCTTTGATGCAGGGGCGTTGAAAAATAGCGCTCCTACATTTCAGTGTTAGGAAAAAATGGCATTATGTCAGGGCGCACTTTCTCAGCGCCTTTGCACTTCAAGTATGATTCTGGAAATAGGATGCAAAGATGTTTGAAAACGACGCCTTGACTATTTTGAAGCATGGTAATGCTCAAAGACCAAACTTGTTCTCGTGTATTGAGTTGCACTTGAAATTTGTTTCACTGCCATTGTAAATGTGGACAAGAAACAAATAATATTACTCACAAAATGTGAGTTTCTTCAATGTTCACACCAAATCATTGTTGAAAGGGTGACGTGGGAAGAAACTTAAAATAAAAATGTGGGAGTTTGAATGAATGGAAAGAAAAATGTGTGGGAGAAGAAAGTCACGCCAAAACAAGCCATGAAAGTTCCAATGTGTGTGGGTTCATCAGGAAAATGCATGGGCACAAGATGGATGCATAAAGAAAGTAAAACAATGCAATTAGGGTAATAAGAAATGCCCATACATTTGGAAAGATATTCAGAAAACAAGGAAAGAAAGAAAAAATGCGTGATTCACAAAAACGTATGATGAAAACGAAGGTAAAAATAAAAAGATGCATATATAAATCTCTAAGACATGTACAAAATAATGAAGGAGAATGGAGAGAAAGTAAGAAGAACAACTTACCAAGAGAAAACGTGAAATTTGGTTGAGAGGAACTTCAAATTTCTCTAGAAACGTGTTTTGCAGCTTGAGAAGATTTCGCCCAGCAAGAAGGAATGAAGTTTGAAGATCATAAATGTAATGAAAATGAAACAATAAAACACTTTTAAGTAAATGGGAAACACAAAAACCTAACTCAAGTCGATCAATTAATTGGGGCACAAAAAGTGGCACAAAGAGCGAAAAATGCAAAACGCATGAAGAAACGCACCTAGGCAAAGAAATGACCAAGTTTGGATAAAAAGTGTAAGAGCCCACTTTTTCAGTGCTCTTACATTTTTGACAAAAATTCTTTCATGTAGGGGCACTGAAAATCAGTGCCCCTGCACTTTTCATACTTAGCCAATTTTTGGCTTGTGAGCAGGAGTGCACTTTTTCAGTGCAACTGCATTTTTCACAATTAACTAAGTATGAACAGTGAGACTTCGCGAAGGGGCTCGTTTCAAAGGTCTTCGCGAGGCGAACATAGGGGGATTCGCAAACTAAATGTTTGAGTCTTTGGAATGCATTTCGAGGTGGCTTGAAAATCACCTTGTTTTGCGTGCTTGAATTTCACGAACCTAGGAAATGAACAAGTTTTGTAGGGGGGTTATTTGTGGAATGAGCGCTGCTAGATTCCGTGATAACAACCCCTTTTTAGACATTGGTATGGAATATTTTTGTTAAATAAATGGTCAACCTCATACCTTCAAACAAGCACACAAGGTATATGTAAACAATGATTTTGGTTTCCTTGTCACAATGATTTGCTCCTCCTAGGATTTTTCACCTAAAAGGAGAAAGGGGATTGGACAGGGGTACCAAAATGCAAGGGTTTACACTTAAATTCTATGTTAATTAAGTGTATTATGCCTAATTAAGATGTCCTAATGCTCTGATTTGAAATTGAAGTAATCTAATGATGTAAAACTATGAAAATGTAAGGTGCTGGAAAACACAATGTGATATGCGGAAATGCCTAAGAAATGCAACTAAATGCTGAAATGACAAAACATAATGAAAGAGATGCACCTAGAATTAGAATTTTGAAGTTGGAAGATTTTGGAATCTTGGAAACTTGACTGGAATATTGATCGGGACACTTAGGCCAGTCTGGGCGACTTAGTCCTAGTTTTGAGAAACGTTGTCGAAATGGGAATTTGTCAAATGGGTGTCCAAAAATGTTAAAATTAGTTTTCAGGCCCGAAAGTGGGACTAATTCACCCCTAGTGGTGACTTTTTCCTCCTACAAACCTCAGGGAATCTTGGACAGAATCTAGAATTCTCTGATCTGTACTTTCTTTTCTAACAGGTATTCGTACTTGATTTTGCAGAAAATAGGGCAGAAAGTCTCTCCAAGCTTTAAATAAGGTGATGTTGACTTGATTGAATTTGTATAATTTTTGATCACTTTTCAGTCAATTTATTTCTTTGAAAAATATACATACAAAGTCATATGTAAAGGTAGGCAAAAATGGTTGAGGGAAGAATAGGGTTTTCCTTGGTCAAACCGGCCTTCAGGCAACTCAAACCAAACAATTGGAAATTAAATGGAAAGAGAGTGATAAAGAAGAAGATGCAATTTATAAATGATACGCTACTACGATTTCAACACATGCACAGTCCCACTAGCTTCTATCTGACAATGCTCGACTTTCAATGCCTGAAGCTGAAGAGTCATGACTGGGATATTATAGGGAGATTGTCGAAAGGAATTTAGTAGATAAAATGAGTGAAAACTGTCAATACTTCTGACTACTTCCAGGTTAACAATACTCAGTTTATTCATACATCTGAGGCATCCCAATGAAAATGAAAATACTTTGAGCCAGCCAAGATTTGCCCTGGTCCTACACTTGTCAGGAATTTCATGGATAAGGTTGTCCTGGTTATGAATATCTTACCACCATACCTCGAAACAATGAAAGCATTAAGCAAACATTTATATATATGTCGAATGAAGGAAATGTCTTGCAGAACTCATGACTTTACAACACTTCAAAATAGGACTTAATAAGTGATAAAAAGGTGATTTTTAGGTGAATTGTAATGAATAGAGTCTAGAAAAGTATAGAAATGTTTTACAACATTTCACAACACCTTCACAAGACATCATAATTTGAATGTTTAAGCCCTAATGTGAATGTTTTGACCACATTACAACATTATAGCTAGGAAAAATCAAGCCAAAGCCCATTAGAAAGACTCAAGTGAGCATAAAAATGTCAACTATACATTTTTTGGTGACACATTAAGCCCACACTTTAGTGAGAGTATGAACTTGCTTCAAACTCTAGCTAAAGTAGCCCAACATGCACATCGAGAGGGATCCTAATGTACTTATGTTGGTAAGATGAAATAACAATAACCAAGAGGGATGATCAAGCCCCCAGGATTAAGATCTCATGGAAAATAAAATATAAGAACAAAAAGAACACACATGATGATGAAAAGGAATGAAAGCTTTGATCATTTGTCCAGCTCATTGTGGATTAGAGCTAGGCTGCTTGTTTTGAAAAGATGATGCATACTCACTCTAGGGCGAAAAAAATCATGGTGGTCCACCAAGTGAGAAGACCCAAAAAGGTAAGATACATACGCTAGTTGGTATGCACTCACAAACATATAGGCGGCTATGGGGAAATTCGTGCCTCAGAATGGGCTTCCCGCTCATCCATATTAAAGTTATACCTCTTGATAACTTTAACAAGGCGCCATAAAGGAGAATGTCGATTCATGCTTCATGAGATAATTAAAGCTTCATATGCTTAGAAATCATGAACAAATGCAAAGGGTACCACAAGCATGCAATTTGTGTTATGCAAGGTGGAAAAAATGGAAAAAGTGCAAAAATTTCAAATGTAAAAGATGTTCAAAGGAGTCTTGTTAAGTTCATGCAAGGTCTATCACTTAGGGAACATTGCATCTAATGTCTCCAAGAGAGGACCAATCAAAGAATAGAATATTCACAACTTAGGGGATGTAGTGTGTCGTATCAGGCCATCAAGAGGAACATAATATGCTAAGATAGATCACACTTATGAAAGACATCACACCCAATGTCATCCACAAAGTGATGAAAACATCGTATAAAGTAACAAGGCTACACTTAGAACCGAGAATGTAAATAAAATTATGGTAATGTATGCCCCCACTTTAAAGGAATTGCTACACACTGGTTTGAGAGCATTTACTTTAAAGTAGCAAAGGAAAAATACAAAAAGAAAATAAGACATAAGAGCCAACTTGGAAAGCCCCTATGCCAAGTCATATGTTTCTAAGTTTGGTTGCTTCATGTATACGAAAAAGAAAAGAAAATAAAAGGAGGGTTGCCCCCATAAAGGAATACACTAAACACATAAGGGATCTATGGATTTGGGGTTAGTATGTTCATTGCTACAATATTGTTACGAAAGAGCTTAGAACTATCAACATTCCCCAAAGCACATATAATTGGAAGAATGACACAAAGAGAGCGAAAATAAAAGAAAAAGACAAGTCCGTTTTGTGTCAACATGGAAGAGAAAAGAAAACAAAAAGGTGAAAGAAAATATTTTGGGTCAACATGAAGGAGACATTTTAGTCTCAATGCCTTGCATCATCCCCAAAAGGAAAAACACAAGAAAAAGATAGAGAAAAAGGACCTTTTGGGTCAACATGGAAGAGAATTAGGGCATCTCAATGCTTTGCATCATCCCCAAAATGAAAACACAAAACACAAAGGAAAAAAGGAAAGGGACCTTTTAGGTCAACATGGAAGAGACATAGGGCATCTCTACGCTTTGCGTCATCCCCAAAAGGAAAAAAACAAAACAAAAAGGAAAAAAAAGGCAATGCACTATAGATAGAAGAATAGAGGTACAAATAGAGGAAGTGTACAAAGAGAGAGAACATCAAATACATGATATGGGGGAACACAATATGTACATAAAAGAAAAATGAATATAAAAGGCTAGTAAGGTGAATGCAAGTCAACTGTCTAAAAAGTCATCTGCCTCCCAATCATGTTTAGTGTATTGTGAGGGCAGTTGACTATCCAAAGGAAGAATTGCAAGTGCCAAACTAGGAGATGTACCAGGTTCTTCACTTGGTTGAGAAGATTTATCTTTTAAGCTCATGGTAGATGAAAATAAAGAGTTTAGATCATTATGCACCTCTTTATCTATTTTTGCGATCTCCTTGTCATCATCATCATCATCATCATCAAGATTGATTATGATAGGAGGACGAAGGGTTATTTCTAAGGGTGTATCAAAAGTTGTGGTTGTTGGATTTGTTCATGTTGTTGTGAGGGCTAGACTGTACTATCTTGTGGCGGATCAGGAGGAAGAGGGTGATCATCTATTTCTTATGTCAAAGGCATAGGTTGATTTTCTTTGTTATTTTTGTTTTGCATTTGACAAGAAAGGAGATGATGATGATGCCTACACTCTTGAGCACAACAATTTTATTTAATTTTGTTTTGAAGTTGTTGAGGTGTAAGAGTGGTTTGATCCATCATAGGTTCCTTGTCTACTTGAGGAGGAAGAACAGGAGGAGTCGAAGAAGATGGGTCAATCACTTTCTCTTTAGCTTTATAAACTTGTTTAATGTGGGGAGGCATGCTAGGGATTGGTTCATTTTCTCTTGGATGTTTAAACGATGGAGTTGAAGTGTCTACGATTGGGTGCTCATGAGGGTGTATGGTTTGTTCAATGTCAAACTCAGGTTGAAGCATAGTTTCATCTAGGATAGGAGGAGTGGCAGTGGATGGGGATAGGTTTTGAAGAGACAACTCAACTATTTGTTTGACTTTGAACTTTTGATAGGCTATGAAAAAGAAATATTTTTGAGGGGTGATGGGTTCCATAGGTTTAGTCCAAAAGGATTCTAAAGAAAAATTACCTTTAGAGGACAATGGATTAAAGCCACTATGGTGTACGGTAAATATTTCATTGCTATGTGGAAACTTCAAACACTTGTGAACAACCGAGGGGACTGCTTTCATTGAGAAGAGCCAAGGATGACCCAACCATAGATGAAATTGTTCTGATTGTGGAATAATAGAAATTGTTACATCCAAAGTCTTTGGTCCTATTTGTAAGGGGAGAACGATCGATCCGATCGTAGGGCACACAAAACCAGTATGTGTTTTAATCCATGCAATTGGTTTGTTATAATCATCTTGATACAACTCATATAATACTAAAAATTCTTCTATGATCACATTATTGCCATAGGCAGGATCTATTAATATCCCATTGGTGGGCTTATCATAGATTCAACCAGCTATGTAAAGAGGACCATCAAGAAGCATTTTAAGTATATCTTTGGAAGAAAAAGTGATATCAAGATTTTTGTTGGTTGGGCCCTGATAAGGGATAACGTCTATCACACCCACAAGTTCATCCATAGGAGTAACTTGGGTAACATTTGGAGTTATATCATGTTGTTCATTATTCATATAAATGTTCATGACTTGAGGGTTTGAAGATTCACTAGCCTTGACAAAGGAAATACTGTGTTTAGGCATGGGGTTGGTAAATATTTGTAAATTCTAGTAAGGGGGTGCAACAGACTTATTGCCTTGATCATTGACACCCACAATGGACAAACAACCTGAATCAATGAGGTCTTGGAATGACACTTACATTTGTTCGATGTCATGGCCATTTTGGTGATGGAAATGGAAATAACCATTTGGTTTAAAGGTGGGTGGTAAAGGTTTGGTGGTATCAAGTGGTTTGACGGTAGGCAAAGTGATCATTTGTTACATTGGAGTAATTGGTTCATTGTATTTTGAAGGGTATCGAGTAAGGGAGTAAATTGTCTCTTTAGGCCTCCATATGTATAAGGCACCATTGCTTTAATAGCTACCACTTGATTTTGAACAGGTTGGGTTTGTGGTTGAGGAGGCAGATTGAATTGTAAAAATCCTCTGTTTGGTTTTCTAAATTTTTGCACATTGTTTTGGTTGTTTTTCTTAGACTTCTTAGCTTGGTTAGAAGTGGACTTTGAATCATGACTTGAAACCGAGTTATGATAGTCACATAGGGTTGTGCATAAGTGCATGAACAAAGGGAATTCATCATCATTAACTTGTCCTAAAGGTTTGCGTGCAAGTTTTCGATAAACATCTTCTGTAGATGTGAATCAAAAATTTCGACATCAACTTGAGCATACAATGACTAATAACGTGAAATGAAGTCAATTACTTTTTCATCAACAATTTGTCTACAACGCATTAGATCAGCCATTGTCTTTTTAGGAGTTGTATGGACTTGGAAATGACTTACAAAGGTGTCCAAAAGTTCATTAAATGATCAGATTGAATGATTAGGTAGGTTGGAAAACCACTCCAATCAAGTGTCCTTTAAGGTCCCAGGAAAAAGTTTAGCTAATAATTTTTCATAAAGAACAAAATCACTGCACAAGGCTGTATAAGCATTGACATGGTTAATAGGGTCTCCTTTGCCTCCGTATTTCTCAAACCTAGGCATTTCAATTCCTTGTGGCATTTGAGTGTGTAATATTTCAAGGGATAATGGACTATTATGAACATGATACGTAGGTGGAGCATTTTGACATTGGCTAATGGTGGAGATTTGTTGTTGCATGGATGAAACAGTATTAAAGAGTTCTGTAATGATGGGATCAATGTAAGTGGTATGAGGTGGAAGGGAAAATGGTGATGGGGTGTATGTAATGTTAAGGGAAGTGAAAGGGACACTAAGAGGGGTGAATGTGGAAGATCAATGCCACAAAAGAACTAGGAATGCTAGTTAGAATTGAGAAAGAGGGAGCCACACGACTAACCTGTTGCATAGTTGTTGTAACCTGGGGAGTGGTATAAGTTGGTATGGATGCTATGGTTGAAGGAGGAGGAATGTGAGATCCTCCTTGACTTAAAAAAATGTTTTCTGGTTGGGTTGTGGAAGGAATATGTTTGTTGTATATCTCAACAATTCTCTTCATAACTTGTAAGCCATCATCACTTTCAATCAATCGATGAAGGTTTTCTAAGGTTGGTATGGAAGTGGTGGAAATGTTTTCAAGGGACAAGTCTTGTTGTAAATGTGCAAAATCCTCATGAATACTAATGAATTTTTCTTGCGGTATGGAATTTTTTTGTGTCAAAATTCATTGGATGGAAAGGTGAAGGCATAGAAGTGGTAGTATCAATGCCTAATGCACCATTGTCCATACTAGGAGTAGGATCTCTTGAGATGCCAAGGTCCGCTATGAAAGTATTATCACGGGAAGCCATGAGTCTAGAACTTCGTCTCACTAAAGTATTATCAATGGGTTACCAAACACTCATATGTATGTACCACAAGAGATAGGGTGGATGCAAATTCAATGCAATCTAGGATGAATAAAATGAAAAAAAAAATAATTTTGTAAACTAAAATAGAGATGCAGTAACATAAAACAGAAGTACAGAAAATACCCAGAAATTACCAGAAAATACAGTGTAAAGTATGCAAAAGGACTAAGTCGTCTAGGTTGGTGATTTAGTCCCACTGATGATTTTTTTGTGTTTTTTCAGAATTTTTAAATGCAATTCTACGTCTTTCAAATGCATAAATGCAACTACAATATGTAAATGTAGAGGTCTTGTGTTTTTCAATGCAAAAAATGATGCAAGAGTGCAAGCTAATATGAACTTTTTCACTAATGCAATTGAAAACCCTAGGATGCACTTTAACTAATGCAAGATGTAATGCAAATGAAACCTAGGATGCACTTTAAAATTAGAAAGGAAAAATGTTCAAAAGATGCAGGTTCATCAAAATGTAAACAATGATTTTGGTTTCCTTGTCACAATGCTTTGCTCCTCCTAGGATTTTTCACCTAACAAGAGAAAGGGGGATTGGATAGGGGTACCAAAATGCAAGGGTTTACACTCAAAGTATATGTTAATTAAGTGTATTATGCCTAATTAATATGTCCAATGCTCTGATCTAAAATTGAAGTAATCTAATGATGCAAAACTATGAAAATGTAAAGTGCTGGAAAACATAATGTGATATGCGAAAATGCCTAAGAAATGCAACTAAATGCTGAAATAATAGAACAAAATGAAAGAGATGCACTTGGAATCATAAGTTTGATGTTGGAAGATTCTAGAATCCTAGAAAATTGATTGGAATGTTGACCAGGACACTTAGGCCAATCTGGGTGACTTAGTCCCAGTTTCATGAAACTTTGCTGGAACGAGAATCTGTCAAATGGGTGTCCAGAAATGTCAAAATTAGTTTTCAGGCCCAGAAGCAGAACTAATTCACCCCTAGTGGTGACTTAGTCCTCCTACAAATCACAAGGAATTCTGGACAGAATTTGGAAGTCTTTGATCTATACTTTCTTTTTTGATAGGTATCCGTACTTTATTTTGTAGAAAACGGGGCAAAAAGTCTCTCCAAGCTTGAAATAAGGTGATGTTGACTTGATTGACTTTGTACATTTTTTGATCACTTTTCAATACCTATTGCTTGAAAAATCTGCATACAAAAGTCACATGCAAAAGGGGAAAAATGGTTGAGGGTTAGAGAATAGAGGTTTGCCTTGGTCAAACCCCACTTTGGCGATCAAACCCTAAACAATGAAATTAAATGAAAAGAGAGTGATAAATAGATAACATGCAAATTTCATAAACTTACCACACCATTGATGCTCAAATATGAAGATGTGTAATGAAGAACTCCAATAGCTTGACTTAATAATGCTTGATTTGCTTGAATGCTTAATGAGTGCAAGAGATTGTAAGTGATTTGGAGATAGATGATTGTAGGAGATAAGAGATTGCTTGAGTGAATTAGGAGATGTAAAATGAGGTGAAAAACCCTTATTTATACTTGATTTTACTAAAATTTATTGAAAGTAACACATCGCAGACCAACTTCAAGGGTTAGAGGACCAAATCCTGCTAGAAATTTAAAATAATTTTGAGTCTTGTGCCAAAAAAGACTAAGTCACCTCTAGGGAAACTTCATCCCACTTAAGCAATTTAAATGGGTATCAAGAATTTTGGGACATTAAATGTTGTCCAACGAGAATATCCTTAACAACACACTTGAAAATGACTGGAAAGTGTATTAAGGGGTCATTTAGACATGAGAAAGGGTTGAATTAGTGAAATTAAGCCTAGAAAAGTGTGAAATCTTGTTACAAGACTTTACAACACTTCAAAATAGGACTTAATAAGTGATAGAAAGGTTATTTTTAGGTGAATTGTAATGAATATAGTCTAGAAAAGTGTAGAAATGTTTTACAACACTTCACAATACCTTCACAAGAAATCATAATTTGAATGTTTAAGCCCTAATGTGAATGTTTTGACCACATTACAACATTATACCTAGGAAAAATCAAGCCAAAGCCCATTAGAAAGACTCAAGTGAGCATAAAAATGTCAACTATATATTTTTTGGTGACATAGTATATAATGAAACATGTAAAGGGATACACTATGCAAAGGGTATTGTTTGTTGTAAGGTATTCACTTAATTTGTCAATCAATTTATTCAACATCTTAGGGAAAACCCCCTTGGTCTTATAGAACTAGAAGTGAAGGAGGTCTTACCCACCTCAAAGAATTGATCCTTAACTGCCCAACCTAAAGACAAGTTTGTGGTGATTTTCATAGGTTTGACACCCTTGATGTTTGGAAAATTACTAAACCTTAGGGATTTGGGGCTCACAATGTAGATCACCAGCATAACCTCCAACTGCATGAATTACCTTACCCATACAATAGTTAAAGCTAGGGATTCAAAATTGTAACCATTATTTATGTATTTGAATAGCTTAAATATTTGATCTATATCCCATGAACATAGTCACAATTATTTTATGATAAGGATATAATATAGGGTTATTATATGAATTGAATTTATATAATACACATGTATAATGATCTTATAACTATAAAATGATATTAAATTGAGTTGTAACTAAATATAATTAATATTAATTTATAGGAAGTTAAATTTAATGAAAATATCTTAATATATATCTATCTAAAAGATATTAAGAGCTATTCTAAATATATAAGAAAATTTATAGTTATTTTAATTACTTAAAGATATTTTATTTTACATAAAGACTATTTTATTTATTATATTTTACTTATAATTATTTCAACAATTGTGTAAGAGTTGTTTTATTTTGGAATTATGCACTTTCTCTTTAATTTAATCAATTATTTATTACATATCTTAAGTTTATGCATATAGATATCAATTCTTAATTATAATATCACTAGAATATTGAGTAATTTACTTATAGTATCATATTTATATAAACATGAATATAAAGTTTTATTTGATTGATATATTATATTGATTCTTAATACTATCTTTTACTCATGTTTTATAGCATAGTATAGTTGGTGCGACCTTTAGTTTAAATTTAAGGAAGTTATATATTAAAAAAAAGTGGACATATATATTTTTGGAATGGTTTTAAATGCATAGATTCTCTAGTAAAGTTATTAAGCTTACAAGTGGCTATTATATAAGATAGAAATATATATTAATCTACACCATTATAATTTAATTATATTTTAGGAAATACAATTATTTATCTTGGTGAACTAACCTAAACCTTGTAAGCAAATTAAAAATTACACTTATGGAATATTAGGACTAGGGAACTAGTTGTGGCTATCTCTAGTTAAAATAAGACCAAAGAAATTGACTAATAAAATAATTTGGAATATGTGAAAATTGTGACTTGGAAAAATATACAAATAAATAATCTTGTTAAAATGAATAATGAAATATAGCAATTCATGATTATTGCATGTTCCTTGAACTATGCAAAATTAGTTAATTGGTTGGACAAGATAATGATACTATGCTTATTATTAGCAAAACCAACATCCAAATTTGTTACCTAAGCCTTGTAGGAGCTGAAAATTAGCTCACACCCCATATTCACTTGCAAAACAAATGATAACCTTCCATAAGAGAGTATGGAAAAAAATTGTTTGCTTGCTATGATATGATATAAAGTTTACAATGGCCTTGCTTATAAAGGCAAGGTGAGAGATAAGATTAGACAAGACCATGACATGTGTCTTAATCCTATAACATGAGACTAATAACTCAACTAATATTAAATGACCTAGGGCTCAAGAATTAAATTCCAAAATATAAGATAAGATCTAAATGACAACTAAGACTTCTAAAAAGATTCCTAGGACCTTAACTAAACTTAACACATTAATAGGACCTACTAGTAGATTTGATAGGTAAAATACCATATTCACACCAAAACCCCCCATTAAGTGTAACTTAGGGAGGAACTAACTAATACAAATGATGCAAGGATGGGTCCTAACTACAAGGTCATGTTAGACACCCTTTTACAAAAGATTTCTCACAAATGAAGAAAAAGGAGAAAAACCACATGAGAAAAAAACCTCTCCAAAAAAAGAGAATGCATGAAAACTATCATGTACAAGTGATAAAATAAGTGATGAATGGAGGACTCAAAAATACCCGTCAAGGAGCACATCCATCACAAAAATACAATAGATATCCCCCTATAGGAGAGAAAGATAGAGACTATATATCCACCCCATAATGAAGTATCTCCAAAGCTAATGGAGAATGCTTGAAGATAGAATAGAATCCAATGCTTGCAAACATGTATCCCCTTAGGAAGAAACAAGTATAATGGATGGTGATGAGGAAAATTCAACTACATGAAGAGAGATGAGGGAAGCAACCTCAAAATATGTCTCTAAAAATGGATAAAATATTTCCATTCTAGAGTATGTCTCAACAAAATCAAATACTATCCCAATAAAAAACAACAAATCAAGACTATGTGGAAACTCAAGAACAGTCTCCAAAGACAATGATGATGAGACAATAGTTGTAATGCAAATATCATAAAAGAGGAGAGATACCCCCTCAAATGTGTCCTCCAAATTTTTAATATGAGAATGACATGAAAAATACATATACCTATCAAGTAACCATCCCATAAATCCAAATATGAAAGACCAAGATCATCATGTTGAACTAAAGTACTAGAAGGCATGTCAACATTGAAATATAAAGAAGTAGGAGGAACCTTAATAGAAAGGTTTAAGTGACCAATCTGACCCTTTGAAGAACTATCCACACTTGATGTAGGAGTAGTGGACTTATAATGAATGTCATCAGGAGTAGAAGCAAAATGTAAAAAAGCATAAAGAATAGAATAATGATGAGCCTTACCAATTGCAACAAGTTGTCTACTATGCAAATACCGAATGAAAATTGAATATAGAGTAAACTCAATGATCATAGTTTTACCACTATGTGTAATCTGAGATATAGAAATAATATTTTTGGAAAGCTCAGGAATATACATGACATCATTAAAGTTCTCAATACCCATGCCAACATCTCCTTTAGCATAAATAAGCATGTAAATACTATTATCCATCAAATATTAGTTGTAAGGGAAATCTCAAATGACAAGAATTAATCTAGTGAACATGTTATGTGATTGGAAGCTCCATATTCAAGAATCCATCCAATAGACTCATCAACTGTAGTCACAACAAGGGCTTTATCTTTCATCTTATCACTTCCATTAGCAAAACCTAATGATCTTGAATGTGTGGATGATGAAGTTTGTGTAGAAGAAGAAGGTGAAATATAAGACTTGGAAGGAAAGGAAATGTTATGCTCCTAAAGAAGTTGCCTCATTTCTTCTATTTTTTCTTATAAAAATTATGTTCACCATACCTTGGTTTATTGCATTATGCACATTTGGGCTTCTCCTTCTTAGGTTTATCCTCTTTGAAAGAGGTGAGCACCGCACTAGGTTTTGTCTTAGTCTTACATATCTTCTTACCTTTTCCTTTGGGTGATTGTGCTAACAATGCTTGATTCTTAGGAAGTGCATCAAAATGGATAAGATTTGCTTGCTCTTGAGTCAATCAATCACAAAATGTCTCAAAAGAAGGCATGTTAAAAGATTCACCTAGGACATCCATGGTAGAATAAAATAAAGATGAAAAGAAAACAAATGCCCCCTTCAACTTAGAAAAAATCAAGATTCTACATTCCTTATCAAATTTATTTTTTCCACATCTAGCCAATTGAGATCTTAAGGTTTTGAACTTAACTAATAATCCTCAATGCTAGGAAATGAATCAGTGGAAAGAGAAGCTAATTTTGTCTCTAATTGCAAAGCACAAATGTCACTAATTGAACTAAACAATTATTTGTACTTATCCCATACTTGTCATGGTGTAGTGCACTCAATATGGAAGAAGTTGTCAAAAAAATGCAATACAATCAAGCCCATAACTTCATCACATTTGTTCCTGTGAGAAAATATCTCATACTCCGTAGCGAATTCTAGTTGATAATCACATAAGGTAGACCAAAAACCTTTGGACCAGAGTAACTGTTGCATTCTTACTTTCCATGTGTGATAATTATGATGATTGAGTACTTCAAATGAACTTGGTTCAACAACGAGAGCAAAAAGAACCAAGAGAGTAAACTAGAAAATATACTACAAAAATCTGATATGAAACCTCCCAAATTTGAATCAATATTGAAAATAAAGCCCCCCTAAAATACAAAACCTCTCTAGGTGTTAATATGTCCAAGTAATTAGTCATAATGCAAAATTTGTAAATACTAAATAAAATATACATGGGCCTAAACCTAGAAAAAAGTGTATGAATAGGACTGAAGAGCTCTTTGATATCTTTCAAATGTCACTAAAATCATAAAAATCAAATAAATAGGGAAAAAATTATGAGCTTAAAGGTCCAAATGGGATATTTGACTTCAAATAACAATAAAATACACCTCCAACAAAATTTGGCAAAATGGTTTGCACCACTACGAAGTGCTTAGAACCAACTTTCAAGGATATCTCGTTTTCAAGAAATAGACTCTTAGATCAAAAGATATGCCCCTCAAAAAAAATATATATACCCAATTAGGGCCTTAGAGGCAAAATATAAGTCCCTTGGGGGCTGGATGACAGTCACCCACATGACCATGGGCGTTATTGGCAATTTATAAAAAACACCACTGATGGGCGGTGATGAGGTGACTCTTCGATGGCGAGCGGAGCCATGTTGCTCCCTATGTGGTAATGGGTGGGGTTCTCGCTGGGCTTAAAGCCCAACTATTGGAAATATGGCTGTGATGTTATTACAAGCATAAAAAAGATTGGAATTAGAAAAAATGCTAACAAATTTTGTACCAGCGACAAATGGGTGATGCCAGGCTTGCGTAGAGAGTATGCAGATGCCAATTGTAGTGCCTCTCCATGATTCACCCTATTAGTGTTGACCATATTATGGTTGGTCCATCAGTATTGTTGTGGTCTTACTTGTCGACTTCGCCTTATGGTTAGGTATTGATTGGTGGTTAGTCTATTTGATTTAAATTTGGTCGAGTAATGTTTTTGATTAATTACCGTATTAAAATATAATTATTATGTTAAAAGGTATTATGATAAGTAAAATAAAATAAAATAAAATAGAATTATAATGGAGCATTTTAATAAATAAATAGTAAAAGCAATATAAAGATGGAAATATTTTCATGCAAGTGCATGCACAACTCTGAACTGATTGTTGAAAAGAAACTAATTGTTTTATTGGAGATTTTTGAGTTTAAATAAATTATAAGGTGGGAAAATAATATAATATAAAATATTAAATCGTAAGGAGATAATGGATAAACAACAAAAACAAGTAAAAAGATAGAAAAATAATTGTTCGAAGCACATGCGTGACTTCAAACTGCTAGTCATTTGAAAACTTGTTATTTTGAGAGATTTTTACTAATTTTTGTGTTCAAAAATCTTATAGTCACTTTTTGGGAAAAATAATAATAATTGTCATGGGGAGAGATTAGGGATTGGGGGATGGACTTTTGGTTTTCGAACAGAGAACTTGGTCTGCAAGAATAATCTATTGAATAATTGTTTTCAAAATTGGATTGGGGAAAATTACTGGAGATTAGATTAAGGTTTTGAAGAAACTGATTGCTCCAAACATAGACGTCGATCTCGACACCGATTTCCATCTCAGTAGCATTGGAATCTAGGTTGGCTTCGTCTCTATTCTTGTTTCATTTATTCGTTCAGTGTAATAGGAATTTGTTCTCTCTCTATTGTTGCAAATGAATGATTGTTCATCTTTCTATATGTTGGTTCTATGTTGAATCCACACTTCATGTTTAGAGTTTGACATTCTTATGCCATTTGTTGAACCTGCACTCCATGATAGAGTTTGATATTCTTGTGCTATTGCCTTAATTTATGTTGGCGTCCATTGAAATCTCCTGCGGTCACTCATGTATCTTTTTATTTATTGCAAGGCTTTGGTGATTGCAAAAAAAATAGAGAGACTAGGTGCACATACTAACTATGCTCAAACAAACTGAACCCTTTGGCTTGACCATCGAAGCACTTGATCATATCGATGGGAAGCCCATCGAGGGAGAATACAAGTGTTCTCCATTCAATTCCTCTTTGCTGTGTTTTAGGGTTGTGTCATTTCTTCCATGAATTCTGTATTTGGCGTTCCCATACTTTATACTGTATTTTCGTTGATAGCTTCTAAGTGCAATTTCACTCTTGCATACCAAGGTTTGAACTAAGTATTCCTTGCTGCTGTTAAGTACAATTTGCTTTTGGTTTAATATGTCTGATTTTCATTGAATACAAGAATGCTTAGAAGTTCGATTCACATGCTTAATAATTAAAAATTGGTGGCTGCATATTGTGTTGGAATTCGATACCTTGAGTTTCATTCAACATCACCTGTATACTTTGCAAGACATTGTCACTGTGATCAATTCTTATGTTCCCACCATTTGATGCATGAAGCTTTTGCTAGTTTTATGTATTCTATTTATGTGCCCCGTATTTGTGAGCCTTTGAAACATTCTATCTAGCAGTTCATTTTATTCAAGTATAGTAATGCTTAACCTTCCAAACTTGATGCCAAGCTGATTTCATTGTTATTGCTTGATATTTTAACTGAATCTTTGACCATGATGTAATAACAAAAGTAGTCGGTATAAAGCCTCTGAAATGTATTAATTCCTTTTTATGATCATATTACATGTATGCATTTGATAGAAAACATGGGAATGGGTTTTGTCCTTAACCTAAATGGGTTGTTTGCTAGGGGATTTCTTCTATTAAACTTAAAGTATTTTTTTGAGAATTCTAGTTTCGTATTTAGCTTCATGGTGGAGTTATATTTCCTCAAAGTGAAATCTTCCTTAATACTCTTTCGATGCAAAGTATTAGGCTCCATTGAAAAGTCAAAGGACAATCTAGGAAGATATGAGAATAGTAGACCAACTTGCAATATTAAATGGATATCATTTGTATTTATTTCATACATGTTTCTTGCAGCTAAGAGAAAAGTGCAATAACATAATTAGCATGTCCATGCATTCCATGTTACAAGTCTCCTTGGAATTTCTACCCAAACATAACATGAGTCGTTTAAAAGTAAAAGCTCAGTTTCCATTTATGCTAGGTACTCGACCTATCCAATGGATTGATAGAAATGCTTTACCTTTCATGTGACCACAATTCTCGAGGCTTTACACCTAGTGATTCATGAACCTTGTTTATGCTTCAACTTTTTACATGCATTTCTAACATAATATTTGTATCCTTAATGTTTTTATGGATGTGTTTTCCCTCTTATGGCACTCCCATTTTGGCATAGACATAAATGATGTTGCTAAACGATACAAAATTTGACTTCAAAAGAGTCTTTTAAGTAATTTAAACCCACAATGAATTTATTGATCCTAGATATGGTCAATTCAAATACAGACTTTCAATAGTCATTGCATGTTAATCCTTGACTTATTTTCCTACCTAAAAACATAGTGATATGCATTGATGGAATTTGGTTTATAGAATACTCCTTATTTTATACTAAGACTTGCAATTCAAAGGGATTAATATTATATTGGAGGTTATTAAAAGATGGGTAAATAATTATTCTATTTTCAAAGTTTATGCTAAAATCAACTTCAATACATTTTTATATATACATCCATCCTTGTTAAGTAAAAGGGGTGAAGTAGTAGGCTAACAAGATGGTGTCTCTTATCATTCTAGATAGGTAAATGACCTTGTTGAGTGAAGGAACCAAAAGAACTATCCATTAAGTCAAAAGGGATGTGGAGAACTCTTCTCATTATGAATATACTAGAATACAAGAGGTAATTTAGTAAAATTTTATCTAACTATACATGAACATAGACCTATTTACATGAGAATAAACAGATTATTAGAAAAAGGATATTTCTGCCTTTATAATTAGTTGATCATATTAGATAAATAAAATGGAAAATTAAATAGAGAGATTGAGTTACGTTTATTTAGATATTTGAGGGATTTAATTAAATAAAATTGAATTAGATTATCTTTTAA
Source organism: Sequoia sempervirens (assembly GCA_007258455.2). NCBI lineage: Eukaryota > Viridiplantae > Streptophyta > Pinopsida > Cupressales > Cupressaceae > Sequoia > Sequoia sempervirens. Next base: position 119,318,839 of record VDFB02000363.1, on the reverse strand, counting down.
TAGTTATTACATGTTGATGTCCTTCATAATCATTAAATAGTTGATTTGATAAAATATGATGATTTCACGGTTGCAATGTTTGTTGATTAGTGGAATTTGGGAGAATTTGTTTATTGTTTTAAAAGTGGGTGTTATTATTTATATTGTTAAGGTTGGGTTCCAAAGGCTAGGAGGGAGTGCTTTAGTGTGTATGGTTTAATGATGGTTTTCACTTTTAGTTGGTATGACAATGGTTATGGGTTATGTGCCTTGTGCAAATTGAAACCCTTTGGGTGTGCCTTTTATCTTGGTATGGTTTCATGTGATCAAGTTAATGTGCAAGTGTTGAAGTTGTCTTCTAGAGGCTTGGGGAAAAGTATCTTGTATGTGGATTTATGATTGTTTCATTTAGAAGCATCTTGTATGTGGATTCTATGATTGTTCATCTTGGAAGGGATTGATTATGTCCTTGAGATGTGTGCAAGAGGGTTTATGCCCTGCACTGTTAACATTTTCTTGTGATTGGGATATGCGAGCAAGATGGTTAATGCCTTGCTCTATGTATGAGATTCATGTGATGGTAAATGTCTTGTTCGATTTGTAGGGTCTACTAGTTGCAAGTAGGGGGAGTGGCTCTCATGGGGGCCAGGACCCAAAGTGGTACCCAAGATAACCCATTGGGAGTTTCTTAATCCAGTGATAACATTAACAATGAATTAGGGGGAAAGGGTAGAATACACATTAATTAAGATAATGTAAGCCTCACTCATGGCTCAAGTGCTCGTTTAGGCTTGAGATGAGATGGGAAGGCTTGGAATGGCAAGATCAACTGCTTTGTCATCATGAAAGGTATGTTGATTCTGCATGAGTTTGTATGGGGGCCAGGGATTAAGAGAGGTCAACAGGATAACCCAGGATGGGGGCCGAGGCCTAGGAAGATCCACATGGATAACCCATATCAAGCTATGTGATGACACTCCTCCCTATTACAATCTTGCATTCCCTAGTCTCGTGTTTTCCTTTGTTGTTTGTACACCTCTAGAAGCGGTGTCTCTATGATGTGATGTTCATGTTGTATTGAGTTATGTTGGAGCCATGTTTAGTCCTTGTGTTAGTCTTCTGTCTTCTTGACTGCTTGATTTAGTGGGACCTTATTGTTATCTCCTAGCACGGGGGGTGGACCTTAGGGTTCCACATGGTTGGGAGGATTGTGCTATTTCCTCCATTGGGTTTCCCTTGCTATTGTTCATGAACATGGAGGATGTACCTTATGTAGCAAATTCCAGATCTTGTACTATTTTGAGAGACAATTGCTTATGTTATGTATTATACTTGTATCTCATCTGTATCATGTAATGTAATATTGATGTATTCTTCTCGTTGTATTAAGGGAAGCATTGATGCAAGCTTGTAACAATGTAATTATGTACTCCCATGTAAGGGAATTAATATATGTACTTATTGTTTCTTTATGTATGATCCTCGATGACTATTTATCTAATGATATGTACGAAATTTATGTGCTTATTCATTTAATGCAATGAATTTAAATGAGCTTTTGTAGTTAGTTAATCCATGATGTAATTTTAGATCTTGTTACGTAGGTTTGTTCATAATGAAGTCATGGAACCTTAGAGGACATAGTTTAGTTTATATGATAAGTTATATTTTGCAGTTCATTGTTATTTATGACATAAAAAAATTGTGCCATTGTTGTTGTTAGATGTGTCGTCCTTTGGGGTTCTTTGGTGGGGCGTTACACCAATGCCAACTAAATATGCATGGGAAAATATTCCCTATTGACTGCAAACCTACCATCAATGCTTGCAGACTGTACAAATCGTACAATTTTTTATGGATTTATATAGTACAAACGACAATGACAACAGGGACAAAAAAAACCTCTAAGGGCCTGGGACAAAAAACCTCTGGGAGCCTAGACAAAAATTCTTCGATTTCAATAATTTGATAATCAATATTAGGGTTTTTGGGTCTTTTGGATGGAATGGAAGGGTCTATTTTGTCCTAAAATTCTCTAAAATATCAGCTACCTCCTAGATCTAGCAACTACCTCCCAACTTCAAACCCTTATAGATTTGGCCTCACAAGTCCGATTTGGACAAAAAAAGGCAAAGAAAAATTTCTTCAACTACCTAAACACAATGGTGAGCTCATATTTGCACCAAGCTCCAAAATTAGCGTATAATAGAAATACACAAAGAGGAAACTCCCAAAACTAGTGTTTCTTTCAAGTTTTTTTGATTCTCCAAGTCATCAAATGATGCAAGAGAAGAGCATACTCAACTTTATTAAAATCATCGAGATATTCAATATAAAAATAGTTCATGCATAGAATTACATTCATATTTGAGGAGTTTGCATATCTGAAGCTTTGTTACCATGTAGGAGTTGGAAATTAGCTCACACCCCAAAATCACCTGCAAAATAAAATATAACCTTTCGCAAGAGAATATGGCAATATATTATCTTGCTTGATATGATATGATACAAAGTGTATAATAGAATTTCTTATAAAGGCAAGGTGAGAGATAAGATTAAACAAGATCATGACATGTGTTTTAATCCTATAATGTGAGATAACTAACTCAACTAATATTAAATGACCTAGGAGTCTAGAATTAAATGCCAAAATATAATATAATATCTAAATGACAACTAAGAATTCTAGAAATATTCCTAGGACCTAAGTAAACTTCATATGTGAATAGGACCTACTAGTGGACTAAATAGGTAAAATACCATATTCACACCAACAAGCCTAACCTAGGTTATATTGTGGGTCCTAACGCATTATTCCCAATATTATTTTCACATCTTTGATAAGATATGATTCTATTGAAGTGAGTTGAATGGAATAACACAATGGGTTTAGAGGATGTGCAACTAAAAAGATTCTCTTAAGTTTAGACATAGGGACATATCAAATTTTACAGGGGGATAGATGATCTCTAAAAATCAAAATAATTTAGATTTTTTTTTGTGATATGGAAATTTAATAAGAATTAAATATTATAGATAAATTTAATGATATTTAAAAATAATAATTTAAGTATCATAACTAGTCTCCATCCTTGAACTAAATCAAACTCAATTAACCCAATTACTTAAAAGATGGAAATATTAGACCTAGTATTTCTCTATGAAGTGCTCTATGGGTGATAATAATTTGTTATTTTTTGTTTCTCAAGACACCTTACAAGAAATTATTTTTACCATCTCTATTTTATTATACTTTGTTATTAGAGTTCATCTACCCAATAACCTTTTACATGTGTTTTTTTAAAAACTGTATAAGCCTGGTATCCTTGGAATGCCATATCATCCCATTGGTTATTTATGAGTCTACAACAAGGTAGCATATGTTGGAGTTATATGTGTGATAGTTTTAGGTATTATGAACACCCTATTAATATCATTGAGTTGATACTAAAAAATAACATTTTTTTTAACTTATATTAAATCCTTGTTGGATTTAGACTTATCCCAAAGCCTTGCTTGAGTGACTATCTAAATTAGTTTGAACTCTATTTACTATAATTGCATACTCAAAAGAGAATCTTATCAACTAGTTAAGTCAAATATGACGTGTGATTTAAATTATCCCTATGATAGAAGCCTATTTAAATATATAGTAAATGCTCAATGTTTGAAGTAACATTTTCGATTTAAAATAAAACTGCTATTTAATATATGATATATATTAGGATTAGGATAAATTTTCTTAAAATTATTTTATTCAATTATTCAAAAGGGGAAATTTTGTTATCAAAATTGAATGAAATTATAACTAATCATATAACATTATTATAGAATCTACAAAATGTTCTCTTTGATTGAATATGATTTCTGATCTTATGAGTATATAAATTTTTATTTAGTACTAGAAGAAAGGATAGTTGTTGAATGTATTTTGAGTATGTAGATTATATGGTATTTAACAATGGGTGATTGCATAGTATGGGATATGCGTGTCATTCACTAAGTAAGCACCATGTAATCACAAGATAACACTTTTATAAAATTTATGTTGAATATTATTAAATTATAGTAAAAATAAGGGGTCCAACATGAATGACTGAATTGAGAAAGATAAGAAAATAGGATATTTAACATATAAATTTTTATTGTCTCCACATTATAAAAGATGCATAATTTTTTTATATGAATTTCCTTAAAAGATACATCTATAGTTCATGTATTGATTAACAAAATATTTTTGTTGAATCTAATTTTAAATTTTAAATTAACCTAAACAATCTTCAAAAAAATATTTAGAAATTTAAGAAATAGAATGAACTCACTATAATGGCAATAATATGCTACACGAGAAAAGAATAAATGTATTCATAATCAATATCTTCATTATTGACTAAGTGTTTTATGAGCTATGATGTAGATTTGCCTCACACTATTGAGGACATCAATTGATTTACATGGCAAGAAATGTTGGAATTTTTCCTAATACCTTTTCCCATGTAAATTACCCTTTGGAATTAAAAGGGGACAAAAATGATTATTATTTAACCCTTTTGTAAAAATGGAGATAATTTTTTATATGTACTTATCAAGTAGAATTAAAAGATGCATATAAATAATTATTATGTAATTACCATTGAAAAATATATTAAAATAATTAATTATTGAATGAAAAACAAATAATCTCAAGAGAAAAATAAGATAAAGTAATTAATCAAATTAATTATTTATGAGAGGGTGTGATGGTTTACAAACAACCCCTTAGAATATTATATAAAGAATTTATTAGAGGATTGGAATAGGGAAAAACAAAACTCATGTCACCAATGGAAGATGGTGGATATAGATAGACTTATGATTGTCTTAGCCAAGGCTTTATGAACATGAGTGTTTTATCTATTGTACATGAGTATAAGCTATCTTTATTATGACCATATCTTAAGGGGTCTATCCACTAGATCCTTTGAAGGTGTGAGTAGCCATTCCAAAGTCCTGTCTCAAATAAGTATTTGTTCTATTGTTGTCTAAACAAAATGAAAATATAAATATATTCATAAAAAAATATTTGATTTACTAGTTTTGATTAATATAATATTTATTACAATGTTATTATTGTAGACATTGAAAAATGTCTTGAATGATATCATGCACTCAAATTAGGTATACTAACATCATTTCCTCTCAAACCCATCATCTTTTTGCTTAATTAATTAAATTAGCCTAGCTATTTAATTAATTATATCATTTTTGTCTATTAATCTAATTTATCAAATCAGGTTAATTCACCCCCTTTTGCACTAACATTTCATCTCATTAAATTAAATAAATCAAAGTATTTAATTTAATTCCCTAAGTTCTTATTTAATTAAATAATCCTAAGTTATTTAATTAAATGCCATTTCACCTTTCCCTCATTCATTAAATCATTTAATTTAATGAATATCACTTTAAATTCTTCTAAATCCCCTAATTGTATGATTAAACCTTGTTTAATTAAAAATTATCTAATTAATCCAATTCCTCCCACTTGCAAAGGAATATTCCCCCTTTGAACAACTTAATTTAGTTTTAATTAACTAAATAACTTTTTTTCTCACCCATATGAATATTCTAAAAAATATTCTTTCTCCTCCAATCACTTGAAAGAGGGAATATTCTCACTTGGCTTCTTGAGCAAGCTAAACTTGAAACCTTTCGAGCAAGTTAACTTTTGACCTCTTGAATAGGTCAAAAGTGTGTTTGTTTGGAATGAATGAGAACCCTTGATTAAATCTCATCTTGCATTCTCACCTGTTGATGAGAATCCATGATCCATGCCTCCCATTTCCTCCATTATTGACCATTGATTAATCTTTTTGATCTCAGCCCTCCATTTCTCATTTGCTTTCCTATAAATAGAACACTATTTGGAGACAAATGGATCCATCTTTCAATTGCAAACTTATGCTGTTGAATTCACTCACACTCACACTCATAATTTACTCATATTTAGCATATTTTAGTTCATTTTTAGTTGCATATTAGCTTTAAGCTTCCATTAATGGCTTTTGTGCATTCATCTTAGTTTATTTATAAATTAGGGTTTGAATATTTTAGCTTAAAATTAGTTTAGATTAGCTTATCTTTTATATATTTAGATCAATTTTAGCATAAAATCATGTTAATTTAGCTTGCATCATGTTCAATTTAGCATAAATAATGTTTTCATCCATTTATCACAATAGTTTCATTGATTCTCTTCAATAGAATTGATTGAAACAAGCTCATTGATCACAGGATTGGGAAAGGGTCATTGTTCCATATCAAAATGACACCAATTCCAAAACATGATAAGTTTCAAATGGGATATATTAGAAATTTCAATGTTTTTATATTTAGAATGCTTCATTTCAATAAATGTTTAGTTTATCTTTAATTTGAATGATCTTTTTTGAAGATTAAGTATTAGTGGCTACATTATGCTTCTATTCATCATGGATCAAATGTGATCGACCCATACTACTATCCTCAGTTGAGAATTTGGCACTAGAAGGAGGGAAAACCAATAATTTAACCAGTTTCCATCTAGAATTCCATTGGTTTTGCTTTTTGCAGGAAATGACACCCAATCAATTACAACGACACACTTTGCTAGGCATTGCCATATAGCGACGCTATTGTCATTTCAAACTGCGACGTCGATTAAATGCACCGACGCTAATTAAATAAATGATGATGCTAATACTTTATCAAGGTATTGAATATTTTCAAATGGCGAAACCGACCAAATTGCGACACCATCGTGCTCTCTGTTCTTTTTGTAGAGCAACACCCTTATTCACCAGAGCAACGCTATCACAAATAGCGACGCCCAATTTGGGTAAGAAGTTTAACGATCATTTTTTTAGCTTGTTCTTTAGTTTTTTTGATTGATCAGAATACTAACACACTTCTAACATTGTTTTGGTTGTTAGAATAACAAGGTTTTGTAGGTTAGACGATATAAAGTTAAAGTGGAGAAGCATTCTTATCTTGAAATTCTATGATTGTAATAAGAATTTGACGCTTTGGGGAAATTATAACCCAACCTTTTATGCTTTCTACTTTATGTTTTAGGACTTCACTAAATTTCAATTGGGTTTAAAAAAAATGCTCAAACGAGATTAAAATTGAACCCTCATCTTATCATTGTCTTTTGGGCTTTAAAATTGAACAAGGCAAACTTAACATTTTAGTTGGTGCTTAAAACAAACTCATTACTGCTTTGAGGTGAAAATTTATGAGTGTTTGCTGTGTTTTGATTTACAATATTGTTATTGGATGCACCACTTGACAATCTTGAGAAACAAAAACATTCCTTAACACTTTGCAAAATCACCTACATCTTTCATTTCAGATTAAAAATGAACCCCTTGCAAGTGTAGGGAAAAGCCGTGGTGTGTGTTCTCTCCTTGTTTCATGCAAAGTTGGATGATTGAACTTAAAACACACTTCCTTGCTATTGTTTATCTTTAGAGAGCCTGCCTCCCCGCTTCGAAAGGATGGAACGACCCAAGTAGTAACGAGCTAAAGCCAAGCTCTTCCGAATTGCTATATAAATGTGTGGTTGCGATGAAAATTGTGATCAATGGGCAGTGGTACATGATAGCTCTCCCCTAGTATCTTTATGATGTGAAAAGAGTGACACTATCGCAAATAGCGATGCCCAATTTGGGTAAGAATTTTAACAATCATTTTTTTAGCATGTTCTTTAGTTTTTTCAATTTATTAGAATACTAACACACTTCTAACATTGTTATAGTTGTTAGAATAACAAGGTTTTGTAGGTTGGATGATACAAAGTTAAAGTGGAGAAACATTCTTATCTTGAAATTCTATGATTGTAACAAGCATTTGACGCTTTGGGGAAATTATAACCCAACTTTTTATGCTTTCTACTTTATGCTTTAGGACTTCACTAAATTTCAATTGGGTTTAAAACGAACGCTCAAACGGGATTAAAATTGAACCCTCATCTCATCATTGTCTTTTGGGCTTTAAAATTGAACAAGACAAACTCAACATTTTAGTTGGTGCTTAAAACAAACTCATTATTGCTTTGAGGTGAAAATTTATGAGTGTTTGCTATGTTTTGACTTGCAATGTTTTTATTGGATGCATATGCAATTATCTCACTCCACTCGACGATCTTGAGAAACAAAAACATTCCTTAACACTTTGCAAAATCACCTACATCTTTCATTTTAGATTAAAAATGAACCCCTTGCGAGTGTAGGGAAAAGGCATGGTGTGTGTTCTCTCCTTGTTTCATGCAAAGTGGGATGATTGAACTAAAAACACACTTCCTTGCTATTGTTTATCTTTAGAGGGCTTGCCTCCCCGCTTCGAAAGGAGGGAATGACCCAACCGGTAACAAGATATAGCCAACCTCTTCTGAACTGCTATATAAATGTATGGTTGCAATGAAAATTGTGATCAACGGGAAGTGGTACGTGATAGATCTCCCCTAGTATCTTTATGATGTGAAAAGAGCGACACTATCGCAAATAGCAATGCCCATTTTGGGTAAGAAGTTTAACGATCATTTTTTTAGCATGTTCTTTAGTTTTTTTGATTTATCAAAATACTAACACACTTCTAACATTGTTCTGGTTGTTATAATAATAATGTTTTGTAGGTTGGATGATACAAAGTTAAAGTGGAGAAGCATTCTTATCTTGAAATTCTATGATTGTAACAAGAATTTGACACTTTGGGGAAATTATAACCCAACTTTTTATGCTTTCTACTTTATGCTCTAGGACTTCACTAAATTTCAATTGGGTTTAAAATGAATGCTCAATTAAAATTGAACCCTCATCTCATCATTATCTTTTGGGCTTTAAAATTGAACAAGGCAAACTCAACATTTTAGTTGGTGCTTAAAACAAACTCATTATTGATTTGAGGTGAAACTTTATGAGTGTTTGTTGTATTTTGATTTACAATGTTGTTATTGGATGCATATGCAATTATCTCACACCACTCGATGATCTTGAGAAATAGAAACATTCCTTAACACTTTGCAAAATCACCTACATCTTTCATTTCAGATTAAAAATGAACCCCTTGCAAGTGTAGGGAAAAGGTGTGGTGTGTGTTCTCTCCTTGTTTCATGCAAAGTGGGATGATTGAAATAAAAATGAACTTCCTTGCTATTGTTTATCTTTAGAGGGCTTGCCTCCCTGCTTCGAATGGAGGGAATGACCCAAGCGGCAACGAGCTAAAGCCAAGCTCTTTCAAACTACTATATAAATGTGTGGTTGTGATGAAAATTGTGATCAATGGGAAGTGGTACATGATAGATCTCCCATAGTATCTTTATTAAGTGAAAATCCCTTGTTCTAAGGGTTGGGAAACCTCTCGAGGGAGTTTATCATAGTATTCCTTGAACTAGAAGCCCTTATTACTAACCATTGTTTAAAATCCAAAATCCTTAATACTTGTTGGTGCAAGAATGATCATTTTGAAGCCGCTCCACATTTGTACTATTCATTGTTGAAATAGAAAAATCCTTTGGATTTTAGGATCTTTAGGATTTTGAGATTTTGTGGTCTCGAGAAGTGTGTGCCATGGAGATGAGCCAGTGTCACCAAATCTCTAACTATTTGCAATGTCTTGGTGTTTGGAGAAATCCGAGTGGGGACTTAACAAGTATGGCCATTTCATCCTAGGATTATAAATTATTGTGAGTCAATTTAATACATTGCTTGGTTTCAAAATGTTACAAAAACAAACATTCACTATCTTCCTCAAAATTTCAAACATTTTGGCTTAAGTATGGATACCTCTTGAATTAGCCTTGATATTACTACTTTTCCTAGGGGTTTCTATCCTTAGAAATTTCTAAATATCTTGACTTATATCTCAATCCATATTTTCCAAAGACAACATAGGAAATTATGGTTTCAACCTCATGATTCTCACAAAATGGACATTGTGAAAGTTATGATGTTTTTGACATAAACATTTAGTTTGAAAACATAATCAAGACAAGTGTTTGTGGTAAAATTAATTTACTTAAGCAAGATAAACTTGACACAATTGAACCCCACATGACTATTTGGAGACCAATTGCTCCTGTTGAATAACCCAATCTTGAAGGCGCTATCATTCAACCAAAATTTGAACTCATTAACGAAGAACAAACCAATATCATTAGTAGTTTGAGAAGCTTCAATTTTGAAACCAAAGAAACACCTACTCAATGGAGAAATGCTACAAACATCTTAGATGAAGAAGAGGAACAAGACGATATTGAGGCTAGAAGGCCCATATTACCACCATTTGCATGTCAATAAATATCCTCTTTTCTTCCATAGACTTATACTTTTTAAAATGATCTCACAAAAAATTAGAATCCCCAAAAGGAGGTCTATAGTTCTTCATTTCAAACTTAGGCATCTTAGTTCAAAGGCAATCCAAAATCGCATTTCAGCACTCTACCTCAACAGAAACAAGTTGTTAGTAAAATTTTATGAATGCACATTGAGGAAACATCCACACATGTACTTGTTATTTGTGAGTCAAAACCTAGTTCTTTTTCATGATAATCAACCTATCTAGAACATTGGTCCTTTTCATGGTCTTGAATTCCCCTAAATGATTTACCACACAATCAAAATCCATAGGGGAATATCTAAAAATCGCCATTATAGACGTAGGTATCATAATTCCAAGTTTGGTAGGAAGTGGACCTTAATACTTTATCACAATCGTAACCTCTTGTTAAGAAACTATTATGCTTGATCTAGGAGGAACCAAACAAATTTACATACCTGCATCTATCCTATCATTTAGGCCAACATTACTCTTTATAATTTGAAAATTTAGAGGTCTAGGATCATTATCACTACCTTGGCATTGGAAAAAAAAGGTTCATTCTAAGTCAACATTGGGTCAAACATTTCACTCAGCCTTCCATAAAATCTCATCCTTCACTTCACCAAAATTTTCAAAGTTTCGAATACATCAACACTTTTTGACTTAAACATCAATCAACTCAAAACCCTAACTTGGCTATTTTGTACATGAAATGAATCCTATTCCATGCATTTGGTTAAGTTTGTTATCATCTTTGAACTAGTTTGTCTTAAAGGTCACGAGTCTACCCTAAAGATTTCCAAGTTCATAAACATTCTTTATCCCAACATCAAAACATCAAACTCAAGTTAAAAGTGTTGTCCCAAAACGGTTGCAAATATCACTCTCCCATATCATCCACATTTTCATCCCCCATTATCATCATTGCTCCAAAAAGAATTAGAGCATCCTTTTTACCTATATTTTAGTCAACTAGAGAGTTCAAACATCACAAATCTCAACACAACTCCCCCAAAGGTGACATAAATCTATGGTAAAGATGAGATCACAACACAAAAAAATCATGGAGAAAACCAAAGTCACATTTACCTCAAGTGATCCAAATCCTTTAGAATTTGATCCAAGAAGTCTAGTTACTCCATCACAACAATTAGAATCTCCATCAGGACCATATGAGATAGAATACACCACGAACAATCCATTTGAACCTACTAGGGAAGGAATCATGGAACATCAAGCCTTTGAAAATGTGGCTCCTATTTCCACATCATTTGTTACACAAAACTTGACACAAAGCTTCACAACTCCATCACTAGGGCCAAATCAAACATCCACTCCTACTCTTACAACTAGTATTGCCCAATACCTTGGTCTAACTCTCCCATTTAAAAGAAATACACTTGTGGGAACTCTTGAAACCAATCCACCACCTCCAACAACCACTTGGACACCTACCTCTAGTGCTCCTCCCATTCCCGAAGATCCTAAATAATCATATAAACCCCTTGAACTTCATTAATCCACAATTGCTTTAGCACATCAAGGAAATCCCTCTTCATTTGTACCCATGAGTACCACAAGTATGCACACCATCACACAAAGTAGTATAGACCAAGTATCTCAAAACAACACACAAGGGTATGTCAATACCATACCATAAAGCCAATTCTTAACACAGATGGGGACATCTCCACCCAATCCTCCAATTGGTTCATCCATACCATTGGTTTCATAAAGCACATCCATCCCATCCATTATCAACCCATCTCAAAGCAATCCCTTTCTCACAAATCCCATCAACTCAGGTAATACCCTGTTTACATCTTTGGCACAAGGAAATCCTCAAGACATGGGACAAGGGAATATTTTTAATCAATGGACTCAAGGTCCTAATGTGTCATTACCGTCACAAACTTTAATGACATCATCCTCACCATTCCCCACTATCCCCTTTGTCATACAAAATCAATTGGGACCTCAAATTAACATTCATCCACTTCCATCTACCATTTTACAAGGGATGAGAAACCAAGGAAACCTTCCACCTCTCATCAGCAATCTGCTACCCACTCAGAACATCAACACTCACAATGCATCTCAGATATCCCAACAACCACCTGATCCTACATTGCAAGCACATGCCCTAGCTTTATAGCAAGCACAAAAAGCTTATCAAAAATCCATCCAACAACAACAACAACAACAACAACAACAAGAATCAACCTTAACAACCCAAAAAAACCAACAAACTGCCTTAGCAGCCCAACAAAAACAACAAGAAACACAACAAAAAGAAGCAACCTTAGTAGCCTAGCATGCAACACAACAACAACAAGTATCCTTAGTGGCACAAAAAATATCCTTAGCCCAACAACAACATCAAGCTCATCAAGTAGCTTTAGCATCACAACAACAATAACAAGCCCAACAATAAGCCTTCATGGCACAATAACAACAACATGCCCAACAACAAGCCCTAGTGGCACAACAACAACAATAAGCCTTATTAGCTCAACAATATGCTTAACAACAACAACAACAACCAAGTTCATACTATAATCCTCAACAAAACATCGTCAATACAAACATGTTAGGAACATATACATCAACACTGCAATCACCCTCACAAAATCTCACCCCACCATACACCCCATACAATACCTTATCATATCAAAATCCCACCTACAACTCATTCGTCATTCCACCATATGTTCCTCTAACAAACCCACAAGATGATCTACCATCACAATTTAAGGAGCTATCACAAGAAATAGAAGATCTTTGAATGCACAAGACAAAGAAGCCCTATACACATAATCTATGTCCCTATCCATTCGATTGAAACATCACAATGGTACTATTTCCTCCTGGCTTTGAAATCCCCAAATTTGATAAATACAAAGGAAGAGGAAGTCTTGTGGACTATATCAAAGAATTTAATGTCATGTGTAGTGAGGTGGCTTACAATGATTCTTATTTAATGCACCTCTTCCCTCGAAGCTTAACATGTCCTACTATGGATTGGTTTTCTCATCTACCTCCCAACATAAATTTTTTCCAAGAAATTATTAATATATTCATTGATCACTTCTCCTTTAATACTGACATGGATGTAAGTCTAGAAGAATTTTACACTCTTAGACAAAACAAAGGAGAAATTTTTGCCAATTTCTTGCAACGGTGGAGATAAAGAGCTAGTAAGATCAAGTGACATCTTCTTGATGAACAGTGAGTGGGAATCATCATATAAAATCTAGACCTCGATCTATCTTTCCACTTGAAAATGCAATGCATCACATCTTATGACAAGCTTGTCCCTAGAGCCCTTAACATCGAGAGAGATTTAATCTCACAGGGAAATACTCAAGCTTACAAAGATAATTTCCCATCAACTAGTTCCAATGACAAGCCTTGTGTCTAGGCCAAAAACAAGAATGTAACTAATGATGGTGTGGTAGATTCTAAGGTAGTCCTAAGTGCTCCTAGACCAAATAACAATCAAGTTGCTAACATTCAATCGATGGTGCAACAAACAACACCTCCTCAGAACAATCACATCAACAACATTGACATGCAACAAAGGCGAACCACCAACAAGAAAAACTATCCCAAACACAAGTAAACACAATTATTTGAACCTATCAAAACCATCATGAAGAAGTTGGTATTTCAAATCTGATAAAACTTCCCAACTTTGAAAACTACCAAGAACTACAAGAGAAACCATCCTAGTATAACAAGCATGATCTCTGTGACTTTCACAAAATTAAAGGACACAAAAAAAAATTGCATGAGTCTTAAGAATATTATCCAAGACCTCATAGAGAAAGACACCATATCTATTGAAGTACCAACTAGAAATTAGGATCTTAAGATATACAAGAACCCTATCCCAAATCATAACAAAGCAAACAATAATGACAAAGCTAAGGATTATACAAATGTACAACATACCTATTCCAATGTAGTTGCTTCTTATGATAGCGTCATTAATATTGTCACCATCAAAGGGCCTAGTTTGAAGTGTGGAGTCACCACACGATGTGGAAAAATTACCATCCAAGGAGTACCATCTCAATCTAAGGCACAACATACTTTTCGAACATCCAATCCTAATAGATACAATCTCCTAGATCAACTTAAGAATACCCCCGCACAGATATCAATCTTATAACTGTTGAGACTATCCCCCACACATAGGGAAATCTTGGAGAAAGATTTAATGGAGTCATTCGTTCCCAAGGATATTGATACCAATTAGTTTCAAGCTATGGTAGGACATATCACTAATCACCTTCTCACCTTCTCAGAGCAAGACCTACCGTCACAACGATCTCATAACTATGCTTTACACCTAGAGGTGGTTATCCATAAGAACAAAGTTAAGAGAGTCTTAGTAGATGGAGGAGCTAGTTTGAACATTTGTACCCTTCAATTGATCAAAAATTTGGGCTATTCAGAGGATACTATTGAGAAAGCAAAGAGTACCAACACCAGAGCATATGATGACCAAGAATGGGTATCACAAGGCATCATAGCATTACCCATCCAAGTGGGTCCCCTCATTGCAAAAACTACATGCCAAGTGCTCGATCTTGATCTTCCCTATAACATCCTACTTGGCCGACCATGGATCCATGCCCTAAAAGTTGTAGCCTCGAACTATCATCAATGTGTAAAGTTTCCTTTCAAAGGCCAAGAAATTACCATCCATGGAGATCTTGAGCCTTTTTACTATTGCAAGAATCTTGAGGCCAAATTCTATAAGATACCCCACATACCCAAGAATGATGAAGGGTCTACAACATCTACCTCATTTGTTGACCTAGTATCCCTTGCCTCTACCTCAACAATGAAAATACCCATGGTGTAGAACATTCCTAACATCAAGGCAATAGTCTAGGATGATGGTTGTGGGAACTACAAGCTAATCATGAACACCTTTGTCTTAGGAGAGCTCGCTATTTCTCCTCAATCCCACGAGAAATCCACATTTAACAAAAAATATCTCGAAATGACGAAGATGGAAGCTACTACCTTCACCAAGTGCAGGGATTTGAACCAAGAAAATGTTAATGAGGAGGATATATCTAAACTCCTCTATTAATATGAATGACCTGCCCCCACTCTTCCCATGGAAGATGGCAATAAATTCTTGCAGCTAATGAACAGAATGGGATATAATAAGAATGAGAAACTAGGCCAGAATGATAATGGTTTACTAAAACCCATCGTTCCTGAGAAACGACTAAAGAATCTTTGTCTAGGTTGTACTACTAGCAAGGTCACCCTTATTGGAAAAGGTACTTTTGCTAAACAGGTTGAGGCTTACTCTTAGTTACCTCCATCACATGATACAACCTTAGATGACTTCCCCCTTGATGTTGCTTACCTATTTGAGAACAAATCCCTCTTCATGATATCCATTACATCCTTTGCTCCAAGCAATCAACCAATTGAAATACGCCTAGTATATCCTCAACTCATTGACATGGACCAACAAGGACCACTGATTCTAGATTTATTCAAAAATGATGAAGCAATTTCAGAATTCATGGGACTCTGTGACAACTTACCATGGGTAGATCACAAAGTAGGTTTTGACATAGAGCTAGACACAAGGGCATACTATGGGGAGACAATTGAATCCTCTAGTCACAAAATTAATGAAATGCAAATAACATGCAAATCCTTGAGTGAAAACCACATAGTAGCACTCTTTGATCCTAAAATAGTAAAAACAAAGGAGACATTCGATGGTGAAAACCTTTTTGAGGCACCCAAGGATGAGGGATTCAATCTCCCTCTTAGTGCAATGCATCTAGAGAATTCAACAATACTTGCAAAAAATGCCACACCAGTCAATGTGGGTACCAAAGAAGCACCTAAGATCACTTTCTATGCTAAATCCTTGTTGGAAAAAGAACAAAAGAACTTGGTAGCATTCATGAAAGAACACATAGCTAAATTTGCATGGTCATACACTAATATGCCAGGGATTGATCTAGAAGTAGTGGTGCATCACTTAGCAGTCTATCCTAAAGCCAAGCTAGTAACACAAAAAGTAAGGAAAATGCACCCTTAGATAGCAATCTTGGTGAAACTAGAGTTACAAAAGCTTCTTGATGTTGGATTCATCTGAATGATAGATTATCCTGAGTGGGTTTCAAACTTGGTACCAGTCTCAAAACCCACTGGGGGCATCATAATATGCACTGATTTGAGAGACTTAAACAAAGCATTCCCGAAAGATGATTTCCCTCTTCCTAACATTGACCTTATTGTAGACCTAACAACTGGGCATGAAATGCTATCACTCACAGAAGGTTTTTTAGGCTATAATCGGACCATAATTGCCAAGGAGGATTAACATAAAACTGCATTCACTTGTCCATGGGGAACATATTGTTGGAACGTAATGCCATTTGGGTTAAAGAATGCAAGAGTGACTTATCAAAGGGAAATGACCCTTATCTTCCACGACATGATCCACAAAACAATTGAAGATTATGTGGATGATATTTTAGAAAAATCAAAGAAAAGAAGTGAGCACATACAAGTCTTAGGACCCATCTTTGACAGACTTTAAGAGTACAAGGTACGACTGAATCCAAAAAGTGTATCTTTGGGGTTACATCATGGAAAATTCTTGGATTCATTGTCTCGCAAAGAGAGAGAGAAATTGATCCAACAAAGGTAAAGACATCTTCAACATGGAATCACCATAAACATTGAAGTAGATAAGAGGATTACAAGGAATATTGTAGTCCATTAGATGGTTCATAGCATAACTATTAGACAAGATCCACCCCTTTTTGCATCTTCTCCATAAAGGAATAACTTACAAGTGGGATAAGAAATGTGATAAATCTTTCCAATAGATCAAAGATTATCTATTGACACCCTCAGTGCTCATTCCACTGATACCAAACAAACCATTGATCCTAAATATCTCAACAACATTAGTAGCACTAGGAGCTCTTCTGACACAACATGATGAAAATGGAAAGGAAAGGGCTATCTATTACATCAACAGAACCTTGGTGAGCTATGAAATGAACTATTCACCCATTGATAAGGCATTCCTAGTAGTAGTTTTTCTTTAAAAAAATTTCAAACATTACATGTTGTCACATCAAATCAAGCTCATTGTGAAGATCGACCCACTCAAATACTTGTTGTCTAAAGCAACTCTCACTAGGAAAATGACCAAATGGGTAATGATCTTAACCGAATTTGACATAGAGTATGTAGAGGACAAGGAAATCAAAGGACAAGTGATCATAGACCAACTGGAAGAGGCACCCATCTATGCAAAGAACCCCTTGACATTTGAGTTCCCTGATGAATCAACGTTCCTTATCAATCTCACAACTTAGTGTAAGATGTAATTTGATGGATCATTCACCCAACATGGATCCAGAGTGGGTATTCTTTTCATCACCCCTCAAGGTGATCGTATTCCAAAGTCTAGGCTATCATTTTCATGCACTAACAACATTGCTGAGTACAAAGCCCTAATCACAGGTCTAAGGATAATAGTTCAATGCAAGATACAAGAGATGAAAGTCTATGGAGACTCACAACTAGTTATCAACCAAGTCAATGATGACTATCAAACTAAGGATGACAAGCTCACTCCTTACAAGAAGATGGTGGAAAATCTCAAAGACTTTTTCATTAACATAACTTTTGAGTAGATTGCTCGAATGAACAACAGAGCAGCGGATTCCATGGAAACAATCAATCACTATTAGATATGCCGAACAATGTCCTCCAATGTGAATTCTTGGTAGAACAACTTCTTGTACCAACTTTCAAAATCCTTGAATATGAATATGTGTGTGTCATTGTTGGTCCTAGATCCCTATGGAATCATGAAATATTCATCTACCTAAGCAAAGGAACCCTTCCATATGATATCACCTTAAACCTTAAAAATACCTTTGTTTAGAAGGAATCCTGATTCGTGATCCTAGGTGATACCCTTTATCACTGAAGCATTAAAAGGACATTACTATGATGTCTTAACTAAGAGGAAGCAACTGATTTAACAGAAGTACATGATGGCATATGTGGTTCCCATTCTAGCAGTATGACTTTAGCTAAGAAACTGTTGAGGATGTGGTACTATTGGCCAACCATGGAAAGATAAGCTCATCAATATGTACAAAAATGTGTCCAATTTTAATAGCATGGAGATTTGATCCATTCCCCAGCTTAGGAATTGCAACCAATGATCACAACTTGGCCTTTCTCAAAGTGGGGGCTTGATCTCATAGGAAAAATCACTCCGACCTCATCCAACAGCCACAAGTTTATCATAACCACCACTGAGTACTTTACCAAGTGGGTAAAATCCATTCCTATGACCTACATAATGGGGAAACAAATTGCCAAGTTTATCCTAAATTATCTCATATGCTGCTATGGTGTTCCTCAAACCCTAATCTCAGATAATGGAACACCCTTTAAAAATCAGGATGTGAAAGAGCTATGTCAAAGATTCAACATCCAACACCGATTCTCTACTTTGTATTATCCCCAAGGCAACAGTTAAGCTGAGGCTAAAAATAAGACCATTCTAAAAATCTTAAAGAAAATGGTCAATGAAGCTGGATATGACTGGCATTTGCAGTTGAATCTCACTCTTTGGGCCTATCAAACTAGTATTTGCACACCAACAAGTGCAACCCCTTTCTCCTTGGTCTACGAATCATAAGCCATTCTGCCTATTGAGGTTGAGCTCCCATCATTGTGAGTGTCACTATAGAACCTAATCACTGATGAAAAATACAAAGTATCTTGGCTGAATGAGCTAGAATTTCTAGACGAGCATCGTCTCGACACCCTCAATCACCTGCAAGTATATCGAAACTAATTGAAGAAAAGCTATAACAAGAAGATCAAATTTTGGTCTTTCCAAATAGAGGATCTTATCCTAAAATAGAATCAGAATAATCTGCTAGATCAAGACAGTAAAGGAAAGTTTGAGCCTAACTGGTTGGGCACCTTTATCATCAAAAGTAACTATGGATCAGGAGCATACCAATTTTTGACACCTGAAGGGGAACCCTTGTAGGAGCCAACTAATAGCTTGCATCTCAAAAGGTTTTATGCCTAGTCTTGAAGGGTGTAAAATTCAAAAATACAAAAAAATAAAAAAAAAATCAAAATCCAAAAAACATAAGAAAAATGATTAAAAAAAGTAAAGAAAAAAATCATCCTCTAGTGAAAACCACTTCGGTGGCACTTTGGGCAAGTACCTTGGTGAAAACCTGGAAAATAGGTACCTTGCATAATTAAAGCACCTCCATCTATTCTTTGGCTCTTTATCCTACAATTCTTTGCACCACCCTCCATTCAACGCATCATCCATCTTATTTATTCCACCATCCATTTACATCTTTATCATGGCTTGATATTGTGAAGTATCATATCCCCTTTAGTACTACTTGACATATTCCAAAGGTCAATTTGTACTGCCTATATTGAGGTAGTCTACTGTGTCACGCTAAGGGAAATTCGTTATGGATCATTTCAAGTCCTTGTATATCCTAAGGTCATTGGAAATATCATTAGAAAATACCAAAAAATTTCATAAAATGTTCATTAGAAAATCCAAAAACATTTGCAAAATCCTGTATAGCTAAAACCTAAAAACATTCAAAAAATTGTAAAGGCAAAATCCAAAACATCCAAAGCACATCAAAATCTTAAAAAGGTCGAACACCAAAAATCTAAAAAAATGTACCCTTGTCAAACTACGTATTCTCTGAGCTTGAACGTAGGAAAGGCCATCATTGATGTGCCCTTGAGACACCCTAGGTCAGTCTTTTAGGAGTCCATCATAATAAACTGACATTTCCATCAATTGTTCATATCTTCATCTTTAAATAAGTCGAGTTAGTCAAACCACGTTGTCTTTGAGCTTGAATGTAGGTGAGGACATCATTGATGTGCCCTTGAGACACCCTAGGTCAGTCCTTTAGGAGACCGTCATAATAAACTACCATTTCCATCAACTGTTCATATCTTCATCTTTAAATAAGTCAAGTTAGTCGAACTACGTGGTTTGTACATGTATAACGTAGGCAAGGCTTATCTTTGATCAACCCTCAAGGCCCCTAAGATATGTCTTTAGGTTAGGTTCTTGGTCAAAACTTGGAAAATCCCTAAACATTCAAAACATTTTCAAAATCCCAAAAACATTCAAATACCTTAGAAAAACCCCTAAACATTCAAATATTAGAAAAATACAAAAAAAATTGAAAATTGAAAACACAAAAACACTTAGAAAAGATTAAAAAAACCCTAAAAACCTCAAATAATCAGAAACCAAAAACATTCACATAAACTTTCAAAAAGACCAAAAACAACCTCAAAATATTTTCAAAATACTAAAAACATTGAAATATTCCAAAAAATCCAAAACCACCCATCCCATTCCGCTTTCACTTGCAATAAAATTTCACCCATAATAAATCGATTGTCACCTTCAACCTTTGGAAAAACAATTAGAAAGCAGGAATAACAAGTTATAAAGTGCAAACCTAAGTGTAAAAATCTAAAGTCTAGATCATAGGTAAATGCGTTAGTGGAGTTTGTATCAACGAATTATCATAAAGCTCATCATCATCCTAACATCAAACAACCATCTGATTAACATTTCCTAGGATGTATCTGTAACGCCATAGACATTTGCACAATAGAAAACAAAGATCATTAGAAGCAAACATATGCATGCAATACTAAATCTAAGATGCAAATCTATTCGTTAAGCAACAAAGAACAAAGGAAAGTAAAACGTAAACAAACTGAAACAATCTCACCAATTTCAAACGTATTTCCATGATTCATCTCGATTGCCCTTCTCCATTTTGCTTGTGTAGTATAATTGCCCTCAGATTTCTCGTAAGTTCGTGCAAGTATAGCCTAAGATAATGATTAGCAAAATATCGAAGATTCAAGATTGAGTGCTCTCAAAAGTCATAAGATTTTGCGAGAGAGATTGGAATGAAGAATGACAAATCAATTTATAGAAAATTGATTAATCGAATGACAGGCCAAGATTGAAAGATCAACGGACGGTTGAGATCGATAGATTAGACATGCATTCTGATAACTATAAGTAGTGACATGAGTGATACATACTAGAAATAGGATTAAAGATTAAATAAATGATTTAATCTTCAGTTCGGTATTCAAAAACATAAGAAATATCTTTGCATGACAAAGATGAAGATTGATTATAACGACTCTCTGTTCGAATGCATGCACGAGGTTTAATTAATTAAATAAGAATATTTAATTTATCCACATGTACACGCAAATAAGTTAGAACTGAACGATTGAATGATCTAACGAAGAGATTACTCGAGAAAGCCACTCAGACATCAAATCAAGAGTTAACTGAGCGATTAAAATAGATGTCGAGTAAAAGTGAATACTTAGATAACTCACATAATTATCTAAAATATAGAAGAACGTTAAAATAGAATTAATGAATTAAATAATTCATTTAATTCAAGACTCGATATTCAAAGAATAATTAAATAAATAAGATTTATTTAATTAAATGATGAAGGGATTTTAAATGAATAATTAAATAAATAATGAATTTATTTAAATATAGTTGAAATATGATAAAGAGTATATTAAATAATGATTTATTTAATTTAACAAGAAGAATAAGGTTAATTAGTAACATAATTAAATAAAAAGCGTTTATTTAATTAATCAGATAGAATAAAGAAAAGTATGAATTAATTAAATAATTAAGATTATTTAATTAATAGAAGAATTAAAATTAAAGTAAATAATTAAATAATTAACATTATTTAATCATGACCATGGAGAATACAAATTATGAAGAATATGGAAGTCGCAGGCTTAAAACCAGATTTCGGTGTCTACAGTATCCTTCCTGGGATGGACACTAGCATCAAACATCACCTTAGCTAAATTAAACTGGCAAGAGATATAGACAACATTGACTATTTTTCTTTGATCTTTTCTTATGATTTATCTTAATAACCCATTCCGAGGACCTCTTTATGATGTCTATCTAAAACGATTTAGAGAGAAAGGAATGGGGCATCAATCATTATATTTCATTTGTTGTGCTTGTGGGTACTCTTGTAAAATAATCTTGGTGCATACTTGCTTAGTTGTGTGTAGGAAGGTTGTTTATAGTACGTCGTTGACTATTGCGTATGCTTTGGTCCAATATATTCTAAGCTTCTAACATACATTCCAATGAGGTTTTCGTATGTGAATATGTGAACAAGAACTATCCTATTTGTTTGTAGAGTCAAAGTCCATTACACTAGATACAATGCCATCCTGGTTATCAATACCTTGATGCATCATGTCTATGTGTTATATCAAACAATAAGGAATGATGAAAAATCCCAATCCTGAAAAATGAGCAAATCATCCTGCATTAATTATCATGCATTTCTCATCACCATATTTAATAAAGTCTTAGTGGATCATGGAATTGTTGGATCTTTTGAGGAAATCATCACAATCTATGGTCATTCATCTTGTTTCTTCTATCTTCTCTCCATTCTAACATGGTATCATGGTAGTCAACAAAAATAACATCAATGCATCCATCCTACATCCACAAACCATTAGCATACATACATCATAACATAATCATAATATATCATAGAGCATACATCCTGGATTATCATTTAAGTTGTGAAAAATGATAGAGATTTGTTATTCTAAGCATCTTGAATTGTTGCATATCATAAACATGCATCACATATCATATCATAAGCATAAACATCTGCATTATCCATCCATACATCCATATGCATGCATGATCATCCCATCATAAAATTGCATAGAAAATGCATAAACAAAAGTGCATCCATAACATTTGCATACATAATCATAGCATAAAATCTGCATATCATATCATCCACCCATAGCATATCATGAAAAGATACTGAAAAAATAGATATAACATTGCATCCATCCATATCATTACATCTCATGTATTATCGCATATCACATAAGCATAAATAAAGTGCATCACATACATCCATACAATCATAATCATGAAATAAGATGAACACAACATATAGAATTTGTATCCGTATCATATATATCAAAAAATGAATGTCATGGTAGAATATTTGGATCAATGTATGTACATCAATCATAAATAAAATATCCATACGACAATAAAAAAGGAGCCCATGAATGTACATTTGTACCAAAGAATGGGGCAACAAAATTAAAAAAGTATCTATACACTTGAGCTAGCCTTGATGGTTGGTCCCCTTTCTGACCTACCTCTCTGGCTGATCCTCATCCCTAGGCCATGCATTGCTCTATTGTGAATAGTCGGGCTGTCTAAGTGGTGTTGACACATCTCTATGGTAGTGCATCCTATAATAGGCTACCTTGGTCACAACCTCTTTATACAACCTAGTGGATACAATCCTACCTTGAGTGGCTACTATCATCATCTCTATCTGTTGACGTCGCCTGATCTCCTAATCCTTCTCAATAGTCACAACTTGTACCTACTACCTCACATGGTCTCTCTCAGCTGTGATAGCCACAACCTACTATCTCTAGTCCCGATCAACAGTGATAGCCAAAATTTGCTGGCGGGCTTGATCCCACTCACTTGTAAGAACCTACACTTGATGCTGCAACTGTTGAATCTGTATATCTATGAGATTTGGTGGTAGTGGCTGCATTGCCTATTGCTATCTTGCTTGCCGCTAAACTAGCTGCTGCTGAGCAGAAGGCTACTATCCAATTGGTAGAGCCCTAAAAATCTATCCATCCTAGCCATCCTGGCCACCTTGTCCTCTTCCCTTGGCTGCTCCCCTCCCTCTAAGTATCCCTCAGGGAGGAGCATCCTATGGATCTATCAAACTATGTGGGGGTGTGAACCATGCATCATATGCCGACGTTGTCTGTGCATTTGCCTAGCCCTGACCATAAACCCATGGTCGTGCCACTAACTGTCAAAAAACCTCAACCACCTCTAGAGTTGGAATAGTGGGCCCCCATGTGGGAACCTCTCAAGTAGATCTTGCAAAAATGGCTCTATAAGCATCATCGACCTATCCTACTGCTCACCAAATTGTCGAGTCAGTCAGTCAGGTAGGTATCGCTCTACAATGGTGTTCTTTTGACCTTGCATGTATTGGGTCTATCTAGCAAAATGGAGCTATTGAACATCATCATACCATGTGACATCTGTAGCTAGGGTCACCATATGAACACTGTCATATCATCCAATACTTGGTACCAGTATGGAAGACCAAGCTACCATGTATGTTGTAGAGTAATGGCCCCTCTATACCTCCAAACCACAAGATCATTTGTCTCGACATCCGCCATCTGTACAATCGATCAGAGCATAGAAATATGCTCCCAAGCCCAAATGTGTAGCAAGGTAACCCCTACACGAATGGTTCTACCATTATAGTAGATGAAATCACACATATCATGATATAACAAGGCCAACATCATTGGTCCCCATGCAAAAAGAGTCCTCCTATAAAGAATCCTGTGCCATACTAAGCCCCATCCTAGGATGAATCCCCTGCTCTGTCGGTTAGGAGCGACCAAACCATAAATGATGGCTATGATAATCAACTTGAAAGTGGGCACATGACCTCTGTATGCCTCGAGGTCAATCTGTGAAGTAACTAGAGCGATGGCCTCCATCTCCATCACCTCGTGATATGCATCATATCTGACACCGACATCATAAATCACCCACTCACCATGAATTGGAAAATGCATAATCTTCCATACATCCTCTAATGTGATTGTCACCTTGCCTATCAGAAAGTGGAATGTCAAAGTCTCACTGTGCCATCGCTCGCACAGTGCGGTCATCATAGCTAGATGCGTTCAGATGATGGGTGCATATGCAACATACATAAGCTGATCTCTCCTAGGTGCTCTTGGTGAAACTCAGATAAATCACCCAATATCTCCAAAATTGTGGGCCTGTGCTCACGAGACATCAACAGTGGAATGACCTCCTACACTCACGAAGCACACGATGTCAAAATTTGAGAAAATTTGACTCATTTTGGAATTTTCAGCTCAAAAATCACAATAGCGTTGCTATATTTTAAATTCCAAATTGTGACATCTAAAGGAATTTCAAAGTACAAATCACAAAATGCATTTCCATAAACATATGCGTCACGATTTAAAATTTGGAATTCTTAACTCTAATTTCCAAATCGGGAAGTGCGTCGCTATATAAATATGCGTCACAATTTAAAATTGGAAACTGTAATTCTAAATTGTGAATTGTGTCGCCATAAACATATGCTTCGCTAAAAACCATTTTAGTGTCATTGATTCTCAAATGGGTGTCGCTATATAGCGACGCTGCCAAATTTTAAATTCTAAAGTGCAATAAATGCATTAAAAAGTCAAATTTCAAATCAGGTTTTCAATCACATACCAGTGGTTTTACACCTAGAAGCCTATGGTACTCTCACACTCGATCGAAAATGTGTCAGGGGAGCTCTTGTCGTGCCTTTCGTGAGAGGGTTAGAACTCAAACAACAAGAATTCTCTAAGGTGTGAATGCACAAATGAATTGAAAGTGACCCTTCTTGGCTTATTTATGCTAGAAAATTAGGGTTTATCATCATTTTCACCAATTTTTCCAATCAGAACCTTATTTTGCATCTTTTTTGTGTTTTTGGCATATTTCTTGCATCCCAGAGCTTTTTTGGACCCCTGGGGCAACTTTTCACCTTTGTCGAGAAATCAACCCAAAATTCAAAATTTTCGCTCAATTTCTCGAGGGGGTTGGGAATCAACTTAATCCTTCAATCCTTCAGCAGTTGGGAATCAACTTAACTTTTCACCTTTGTCGAGAAATCAACCCAAAATTCAAAATTTCCACTCGATTTCTCGAGGGGGCTGGGAATCAACTTAATCCTTCAATCTTTCAACAGTTGGGCATCTAAAAAGTTAGAAAATCATTTTTTTTTTCTTCGATTTAAGCAACAATTTTTAATTTGAGAAGCATCAATCATTGAACCGAAGCAACAGGTACCTTGCTTCAAAGAGGGGAAAAATGTAGACACTAAAAAATGTCCTGAATGATATCATGCACTTGAATTAGGTATACTAACATCATTTCCTCTCAAACCCATCCTCTTTTCGCTTAATTAATTAAATTAGCCTAGCTATTTAATTAATTGTATTATTTTCGTCTATTAGCCTAATTTATCAAATCGGGTTAATTCACCGTCTTTCATGCTAACATTTCATCTCATTAAATAAAATAAATCAAAGTATTTAATTCAATTTCAAAAGTCCTCTTATTTAATTAAATAACTCTAAGTTATTTAATTAAATGTCATTTCACCTTTTCCCCATTCGTTAAATCATTTAATTTAATGAATATCACTTTAAATTCTTCTAAATCCCCTAATTGTATGATTAAACCTTGTTTAATTAACAATGATCTAGTTAATCCAATTCCTCCCACTTGCAAAGGAATATTCCAAAAGAATATTCCCCCTTTGAACAACTTAATTTAGTTTTAATTAAATAAATAACCTTTTTTTCTCAGCCATATGAATATTCCAAAGAATATTCTTTCTCCTCCAATCACTTGAAAAAGGGAATATTCTCACTTGGCTTCTTGAGCAAGCTAAACATGAAACCTCTTTAGCAAGTTAACTTTTGACCTCTTGAACAAGTCAAATGTGTGTTTGTTTGGAATGAATGAGAACCCTTGATTAAATCTTATCTTGCATTCTCACCCGTTGATGAGAATCCATCATCCATGCCTCCCATTTCCTCCATTCTTGACTATTGATTAACCTTTTTGATCTCAACCCTCCATTTCTCATTTTCTTTCCTATAAATAGAACACTACTTGGAGACAAATGGATCCATCTTTCAATTAAAAACTTATGCTGTTGAATTCACTCACACTCACACTCATACTTTACTCATATTTAGCATATTTTAGTTTGTTTTTAGTTTCATATTAGCTTTAAGCTTCCATTAATGGCTTCCATGCATCCATCTTAGCTTATTTATAAATTAGGGTTTGAATTTTTTAGCTTAGAATTAGTATAGATTAGCTTAGCTTTTTCATATTTAGATAAATTTTAGCATAAAATCATGTTAATTTAGCTTACATCATGTTCAATTTAGCATAAATCATGTTTTCATCTATTTATCACAACAGTTTCATTGATTCTCTTCAATAGAATTGATTGAAAGAAGCTCACTGATCACAAGATTGGGAAAGGGTCTTTGTTCCACTTCAACACAACACCAATTCCAAAACAAGATATATTTCAAATGGGGTAGAATAGACATTTCAATGTTTTTATATATAGAATGCTTCATTTCAATAAATGTTTAGTTAATCTTTAATTTGAATGATCTTGTTTGAAGATTGAGTATTAGTGGCTACATTATGCTTTGATTCTTCATGGATCAAGCGTGATCCACCTATACTAGTATCCTCGGTCGACAATTATATTTCATTATTTATTAAGATTTTAAAGTGTAAAAATTAATCCCCAAACCTTTTTAAAATATATAAAAACTATATAAAAATAAATTAAGGATAATTGGACCATTACAAGGAAGATGTGAATGAAAGCAAGTAGATGGGTCATGAAAAGGAGAGTGTCTTAGGATTTTTCCTTTATATCCTAATTGTAATAATATATTGAAACCTTTTTCATATAATATTTCAAGTTAAGGAGAAGAGAAATGATGGTATATGGTTTTAAGGTAAATGAATTTGATTCCTTGATTAATAATACTTTTGTCATGTGAAGATAGCAAGCTTACTTGAATAGATATCCATATGCAAAGAGGAAAGAGAAAATGGTGGTGGATTAGATAAGTGAACATGAACCTTTAGGGGAATGGTTTTGAGTATTTTGGTTAATAGGCATTTAAATAAAATATAAATTTATAAGATCAATCTTATATTTTTTTGAAATCAAAGGGATGTGAACTTGAAAGAAGACTACTTAGTATCTAGGCAATTAATAAATTTTGAAGTGGATGGGTTGTTGGAGAAGAGTGATAAATAACATATTTGGAAGAATATGGAATAGTGAGGGTGAGGTAGGGAAGATGGGAATAGTTAATATTTCAAGGTTGAATTTTGAATTTTGAATATGAGGGAGTGAATGGGTATGACTATGTGGGGTTGATGCGTAAAGTGGAATTATAAAAGTAGTAGAGAGGAGATTTATATTTATCAAAATAAGGAGTGTTGAAACCTAAAAAGCCCTAATTATCCTTAAGGAGTAGGTTAAAATATTGAGAAGGTGGACATGGATCATCCTTAGATGTAATGGATGTAGAAGGCGTGCCATTCAAAAATAAAGGAGGCTCAATATCCTTTAGAGGAGGATTAGATGAAGTAAAATATTTTAAATAAAAACCAAGATATGATTAGAGAGTACTTTATTAATAATTTGAGAATGGGGTGAAATACATGTGGCTAGGTTAAAAAATAATCTTGAGATTTAGTAGCTTGATAATTAAAAAGGTCTTTTATGGAATAGATTGCATAAATTTAATTTTATGTATGAATTTTTAAACACTAATGAAGGGTGGATGTGATGAAACACATTTCATGGAGCCATTGTCATCTAAGAAGAAGATTCTAAGTGAATTTACTAACCATAGTATGAAAAATGGTTTTGAGAGTAGAAAGACCTATCACGATAGGTAGGGTAATGGTTTGTAAAGGTTTGTGACTAACATTATCAAAACAAAAAATGGAGAGTTCAAATTTGTCTAAGTTGGAGTGATCAATATGAGCATGGTCAAGAAAGTAAGAAAAAATATTCAACCCATAGCTATTATCAACATGCTATTAACATCAATGTTCGTATAAGCTGTTAGAGTAATAATTTATTCCACTTAATTAATTATATCATATTGGTTAATTAATTAAGTCACTTATTCCTTTAGTTACTTAAGCTAAACTTAGGCACATTAATAATTGATTAATTATTAAGTGTGCACACTAGGGTATCATTTAGGGTTTCCCTTTTAGGGTTTCTTGATCTCCTTCATAAGGATTGATCTCTTTGTAATAATTGATTCTCTTTAATGCATTTTAACTTTTAGGTTTACAAAACATCTTCTTTGGTTCTGTATGTCTTTTCCATGTGACAAGTGATTGCATGTAGGTGATCTTGGATTCTAACATTGTATTAGAGCTCCAGACCTGCAACTGCCTGTTCGTAATTTGAAGATATGGCCTTTCAGTGAGTTTCCAATGCAAGGGTTTCCACAGGCATCTTTTTTGCAAGATCTGGGGGTAGCCAAATTTTTGGGGTAGTTTGAGCAGAAACGGAGGTCACCATCGCATTCGCAACGGGCAAAAACCTTAAGATCGCCCTTCATTTCATCCATTTTTGTGAAGTTGGTCTGGAAGGCAAATTTTTTTTGCCTGGGAGGTCGTACGGCCTCCCCAGCACACACTCCAAGGCACAAAAATGATTTTTTTTTTTTAAAAAGGGGTTTTTGGGAAAGCACACCGACACTTGCAGTTCAAAAGGCAGCCGCCGCCGCTGTGCCACCGGGCGGCCGCCCATCCACCACCGCCACCGAGCTCCTCCTCCAATCCACTGCCGATCTTCCCGGCCCCGCGATCCCCTTTCAGCCTCGCCCATGGTCCTATGTAGAACCAGAGCCCG
Organism: Sequoia sempervirens; assembly: GCA_007258455.2. NCBI lineage: Eukaryota > Viridiplantae > Streptophyta > Pinopsida > Cupressales > Cupressaceae > Sequoia > Sequoia sempervirens. Next base: position 119,288,819 of record VDFB02000363.1, on the reverse strand, counting down.
CGATCTTGGCTACTGCCGAGCTCCTCCAACTGGCCCTGATCATATGGAGAACCGGGGGCCAGTGCCCCGATCTACCAACCTGCTGCAGAATATTCTGCTGGCACAGGGAATATTCCCTTATGGAATATTCCAGGAGATACTCAAGAATATTCTGGCAGAATCAAGTATATACTGGCGATCTGATTTTTTTTTGAGAGGCATTTATTTTGCGCCGACGGTCAGATGGCCATCAAATTTAGGCTCACTTTTTGCTGACATTAGCATGACGTCATCCGTACAGCCGACCCTCCTTGCCCTCTCCTAGCCCTAATTTTTCCTAAAGGAGCAGTTTTTTTCTTTTGGTCATAACTTGGGCATACGGTATCGAAATCGGGAAAATGAGATATTGCTGGAAAGCTGGTTTCGAGCACTTTCCAGTAGTGCTATTATTTTTTAGTATATTTTACTATTTTTCTGCATTTATTTCTGTTTGAATTCAGATGTTTATTTTGGACTTCCGAGCTCATAACTTTTTGCCACGATCTCTGATTTTCGCTATCTTTGTGGTGTTGGAAAGGTATTGAGGAGCTCTATGTTGTTGTCCATGCACTTTTTCTGTATCTATCCTGGGTTGATCACTTAGTCTATATTTTTCCCGATGGGTGTTTTGGAGATTACTTAGAATTTTTGGCAGTTGGGAGAGTGCACCTTGCATCTTTGCACTTCATTTTCAGTAATACATCTTTCAATAATTGCTTGCTGCTTCATAGATTCTAGGGTTGTTCCCATTTGGAGTTTTCAAGTGTTCCGTGGCATCGGGTCTGCTATTGCTTTATCATGATTCCTTGAGTCAATCAGTGACTCTCATCTGGTTTCAGTAGTAAACAAAAGAATCTTTCCTTGCTTGCTAGTATCAGGTTCTAGTGTTACTCTACAGTGATCTTCCAGTGCTTCTTGCAGCAGTCATCTCATTGTAGGGGGTTTTGTCCCACTGGGTTTTTCCTTCTCTACCTTATTCTTGCATTTGTAAATGGCACCGATTAGGCCTTTGTTGCCGGGCCCATCTTTGCTTTCATGCATCTTATTCTAGTGTTTTAGCTTCTTCCTAAGTTCATCTTAAGGGGGGGTGTTAGAGTAATAAGTTATTCCACTTAATTAATTATATCATATTGGTTAATTAATTAAGTCACTTATTCCTTTAGTTACTTAAACTAAACTTAGGCACATTAATAATTAAGTGTGCACACTAGGGTTTCATTTAGGGTTTCCCTTTTAGGGTTTCTTGATCTCCTTCATAAGGATTGATCTCTTTGTAATAATTGATCCTCTTCAATGGATTTTTACTTTGAGGTTTACAAAACATCTTCTTTGGTTCTGCATGTCTTTTCCATGTGATAGGTGATTGCATGTAGGTGATCTTGGATTCTAACATAAGCTACAATAATAATTAGTGCGAGGGATTCTTGAAGGATTGTAGAGAATTTAATTTTATTGGATGGAAGTTTAGATGAAGAAAAATAAATCATTCATAGATTTAACCTATAGTCATGTAAAAATGACCTAACACTTATCACACATGTTGAATGATATTCTCATCATCGACATCATTATCATCTAATATCACTACATTTTACATCAATTGCATGAAAAACCCTAAATTCCTTTATTAATTGAATAATATTACATTATTTAATTAATTCACTATTTCATCATTTTTAACTAATTAAATAAATTTCATTTATTTAATAAAGTCCTAATCTAACTTTATTCCTCTTGATTAATTAAATAACATCAATTATTTAATTATGTCATTGATTTACCCTATTCCCCTAAGTAAATTAAATTATAATCACTTAATAGTTTAATTAAATCACTTAATAGTTTAATTAAATCACTTTCCCCTAAACTTGAATAATTAAATAAATTATTCAAAACATCATTCAAAAGGGTAAAAAAAACAAATGCAACTTTCTTTGCAAAATTCAAACATGATTTGCACGTTCAACTCAAAAAGATTAATTAATTAATTAAATTAATTAATTAATTAAATTAATTAATTACCCTCACCCACTTTCATGATTGAGTAGATTATGATCCCTCGATTGCTCACTCTAATTGGCTGATTGATTCGTCTATTTCCTGACTAATTCATCTGTTCTTCAATCCCACTGAAATCTCAACATGATTTCCTCAATTCCACATATTACATAATTTATTTCCTCAATTCCACTGAACACTCAAATTGATTTCATCAATCACACTAATTACGTAATCAAAATCCACCGATTCTTCCCATTTAATCCCTCTCAATGGTTTTGAACTGTTGATTAGGATATTCTACTGCGCGATCTCAATCGTTCATTTCAAAACACAAAATCTATATAACAATCCTCTTCATCCTAAAAAATGATTGAACAATTGATATCTTTTGTACAATGAAGTAATGCCGAATTGACAATTGATTTCTCACAAGCTTTAACATACATCTTCGATCAACATCACATCACTTTGAAGCTTTTGCAACACACAAATGGAGGCTTCACATTGATACAATAACAATCCAACATCATTACAAAAACACTTCAACACAGGATGGTAACACTATGTTTTATGAACTCAATTTATGTTCTCTCCTTTGATTACATTGTTTGATTTCGTTTCTTCATAGTTTCATTTTGTGAGTAATGGGTATGAATCTTAATCTTTTGTTTGAATTAGATTAATTTAATTCATTCATGTTTGATTATCTTACGCTTATCAATTTCCCCCTTACACACAACCATAAAGGCTAGTTTAGTTAGGCATATAGATAGTTGAAAAAAGGTTTTCTTAAGCCTCATTAAAGGATTGATCTATGAGAAGGGGATGTTTGAAGGAGATCTAAATAGATATCTTACCTTTAGTGGACTAAATTTTCTACATGACTATTGGATATTACATTAATTAGTTAGTTTAGTTTATAGGTTAGTTTAAATAATAAAATAAATTAACATATAGATGTTAATTTATTAAATAAATAAATGTTAGTTGATTTTAAAAAGTTAATAGTTAGTTTTTAGTTTTAGGGAGTTATTCTTGTAAGAGAATTTAGGGTGGTTATTTATGTGAGTGCAATGCTTTATAAGCATTTGTAATAAAATTTATAAATCATTTGACTAAATGTTGAATACATGAATATTATGAATATATTATTATTATTTTAATATTTTGTGTAATGACTTGATATGCAATTAAGTTTCTTACTCTACCATTTTTCACATGGTATCATAGCATTGTTAATTCTTGTTCTTGTGAGAAGATACAAAATGATGTAATCGATGGATACATTTCCAAGGAGAGTTGAAGGTGATGTAAAAACCATTCCAAAAAGGGTAAACAAATCATACTGAATCTACTAAAATCTTCAGACTTATCTTTTAAGAATGTAACCTATGTCATCCTCGAGAAATCAATAAAAAGAATGAAATACCTTTCTCCTTGAACACTCTTTTAAAACCTATTTCTTCTAGAATGTTTGTTTCTACTTTTAGAATCTTTTAAGGGAAATTTAGAAGAAAAATGACCAATCTCTCCACACTTAAAAAATTTGAAAGGTAGCTTACCTTTGTACTTGTCAATACCCTTCTTTAACTTCCTTATAAAGTTTTCTTCTTCTTCATCAACACAACTACTATAATTAGATGCTTCATACTTCTCCTTATTACTAGCTTTGAAAGCTGATTCCTTCTTTGGAGCTTCTTTGTCAAGCTCTCTCATTTCATAGGTAGTGAGAGCACCATATAATTGATCCATTGAAAAATTGTCTAAATCTCTAGCTTCCTCAATAGAAGATACTTTAGGACTATAAGCTTTAGGAAGATATCTCAGTACCTTTTTAACCACTACCAGTTCTTGTAGTTCTTCACCAAGTCCTCTGATTGCATTGACCACATCATCTAACCGGAGAAAATATCTTGCAATATCTTCATCTTCTGACATTTTTAAGTTCTCAAACTTGCATCTATAGATCTACAATTGATGTTGGAGCATCTAGGAACTTTGGCTATTTGAAGCATCTTTTTCATTTTCAATTTTATTTTGGTTGTTTATAATTTTTTTTGTGTTATTTAAAAAAACTTGTTGATTTTATTTTTCCCTACTGGCATCTCCATCTGGAAGTCATTGACATTTTACCGATCTTGAAGGGCAAGGAAACTTGATGTTAAAGATTATTTAAATTGTAGCTTTAAATATAATGTAAATGCATTAAATTTTAGTGCCCAAAATGGGGTGATTTACTTCAGCCCAGTGTGGAACTAAGGTAAATTGGAACACATTCATATTAGCTAGAAAAGACAAAAAATGAAAGGTCTTTGGGCTGCATGGGAAGTGGAAAGGCCTGGGGAAGACTAGGCGCTATAGGGAAGAGACTTTGGGGTGCCTAAAGTTGGGGAAAACTTAGTATTTTTGTAATGCTTAGAGGAGAGAAAATTGACCTATGTTTGCTATAAAAAAAATGCTTAAGAAAATAAATTGGGAAAGCATGGCAGATTATGGAATAAGAAATGAAGAATGGTTGTAAAACCATTGCCATTAATAGAGGAGATCAACTAGTACATTGCTGAAATTTAGTTTGAGTAAATTGCTTGTAATTTCTAGACTTGGCAAACAAAAACATAGAGGAAAATTTGTGTGAAAACATCATAATTGAAACTGTGGTTGAATCTTTGTTGATTTGTTTGAAATAGCTACAAACTGCTCTTTGTATGATAAGACATAGATCTTTTGAATTGCATAAATTGGTATTAGAGCCAAGTTTGATCATTTTGGGAAGTGAAAAAAAGAAATTTTCTAGAGGAAGTGAAATGGCATATAGAGGAGGGGGTCACATAGGTAGAGAACCTAGAGGCATGGAGCCTAAAATTGTGAAATTAATAAGAAATTGCACAATGGAGGTAGTTAGAGGTCTCACAACACAAATGGAGGAAATGGAAATGACATAGAGAAGAGGAGTCCCTATAGTGGATATAAGTGATGATAAAGAAGGGAAGATTATTAAAGGCAAAGAGGAAGTGAACCAACTAGGTCCTGATCTAGGAGAAGAACGATTTATTAAAGCCATCATGAAAATAAACTCTAAGCTAGGATTTGATCCTCCTTATTGAAGAAAAAGAGTAAGTGAACCAACTGGGTCTTGATCTAGGAGAAGAACGATTTATTAAAGCCATCATGAAAATAAACTCCAAGCTAGTATTTGATCCTCAAAATTACAAAGGTGGGTTAATTGTAGAAGAGTTGCTAGATTGGATTGGTGAAATGGATAAATATTTTGAATATGAAAATATTGAAGAATAGTAGAAGGTGAAATATGCTTGCACCAAGTTGAAGGGGGACACATCCCTATGGTGGGATCACCTACAAGAAGAAAGGCAGTGAAAGGGAAAGGAAAAAATAAAATTATGGGATCGAATGGTGATAAAAATAAAATCCAAGTTTCTACCAGCAAACTACCAAACTAATTTTTTTAGAAAAATTCAAAATTTAAAGCAAAAGGAGAGCAGTGTTGAGGAGTATACCAAAGAGTTTTACCAATTAAGCATAAGAGCCGATTGTGAAGAAAATGATATGGAGTAATTTTCAATATATTTGAATGGTTTGTGCATATCCATCCAAGATTATTTTTTTTGGTTAATATGCATAGTGTGGAGGAGCCATATCAATATGCCTTTAAAGTAGAAGAAAATCTCAATAGGAAGCAAAAAAATAAATCTCAGGGTAGGCAGATTTTTGCGTGGAAGAGGACCACCAAACAACGAAAGAGGCTTCCAAAACAAGTAGAAGGAAGCAAGCATGTCAAATGAAAGTATGCAAGAAGGCAAGGGAAGAAGAGATTTCCCTAGAGGAAGAGGAGACTACTCTCATGGAAGAGGGTCATTTGGAAGAGGTAGAGGAAGAGGTTTCAACTTCACATGTTTTCAATGTGGAGAAGTGGGCCATCGGGCATTTGAATGTCCAAAAATCCAACAAGATGTAGGAAAGGGAAAAGAGGCAAGAGTGCATGTAGCACAGGTTGAAAGTGAAAAAGAAACTTCAAATAAGCATGGATAAGACCCCGAGGATGGAGAATCTTTGATGTTGAGAAGAGTCTTGTTAAATCTTGAAAAGGAGAAATTGGAACCAATACAAAGGAGAAATTTGTTTTGAAAAAGGTGCAAGGTGAGTGGAAAGTGTTGCAAAGTGATAGTGGACAGTGGTAATATCGATAACATTGTATCTGAAGAGATGGTAGAAAAGTTAAAGCTGGAGAAGGTGAAACATCCCAACCCTTACTGAGTTTCATGGCTACAAAAAGAGAATCAATTAGTGGTGCGGGAACAATGTTTGGTAAGTTTTCAAATTAGAAATTACAAGGATGAAGTTATGTGTGACATTATGCCAATGGATGCATGTCATATTCTCTTGGGCAGACAGTGGCAATTTGATAGACAAGTTTTTCATGATGGTCAATTGAATACCTATGTAATCAAGAAAGATGGAAAAGAGTAGATTCTAAACCCATTGAAGAATAGAGAAGGAGAAGATGAAGAAAAACCAAAGGTATGCTTGGTTTTTGGAAAGAAATTTTTGAAAGAATTCAAAAAGGAGAAAACATGTTTTGCTATAGTTCCTAAATTTGTAGTGGTTGGGGCAGTGAAGAGTGAGGATGAAATAACAAAGGAAGTTCAAGATATTTTGGATGAGTATGTAGAAATTTTGATGGAGTTTCTTGATGGATTTCCACCCATGAGAAGCATTAGTCATTGCATGGATGTGATTCCTAGTGCAAGTTTTCCAAACAAAGCACCATACCGAATGTCACCAAAAGAGAATGAAGAAATAAATAGGCAAGTGCAAGAGTTGCTTGACAAAGGGATGATTAGAGAAAGTTTGAGTCTATATGCTATTCTAGTAGTGTTGGCACCAAGAATGATGGGGATTGGCGAATGTGTACGGATTCAAGAGCAATAAATAAGATAACTATCAAGTATCAGTTTCCTTTGCCACAAATGGATGATATGATGGATTTTTTGAGTGGGCTAAGTATTTTACCAAAATTGATTTGAAGAGTGGGTACCATCAAATTAACAAAAGAGAAGGGGATGAGTGGAAAATTGCTTTCAAAATGAAGGATAGGTTGTATGAATGAATGGTGATGCTATTTGGTTTGACAAATGTGCCAAGTAATTTCATGAGGTTGATGAACAAAGTGTTGAAACCATACCTTGTAAGTTTTCCATAGTATATTTGGATGATATTTTTATTTTTAGTAAGAAAAAGGAAGAACATTTGCAGTATAGTAGGGAAGTTATGCAAAGACTCAAAGAAGAGAAATTGTTAGTGAATGTGAAAAAGTGCAGCTTCATGAAAGAGGAGATAGTATATTTGGGTTTTCTTGCTTCCAGTAGTGGTCTAAAAGTGGATCTAGAGAAGGTAAAATCAATTGTAGATTGGCCTTCAACAAAGAGTATGTTTGAAGCAAGAAGCTTCCATGAATTGGCAAGTTTTTATAAGAAGTTCATTAGAAATTTGAATAAGATATGTGCACCAATTACAGAGACAATGAAGGGTAATAGAAAATAATTTGTTTAGACAACTGTAATAGAGAGAAGTTTTAATAATTTGAAGGAAAATGTGATGGAGCAGTCCATGTTAGCACTTCCAGATTTTGGTAAAGTGTTCCAAGTTGATTGTGACGCAAGCGGGACAATGATTGGAGGAGTTTTGAGTCAAGAGGGAAGACCAATAACATATTTTAGTGAGAAGGTAAATGAAGCAAAAAGGAAATATTCCATGTATGATCAAGAGTTTTATGCAATTGTGCAAGCTCTTAAGAAGTGACAACATTACTTGCTTCCGAAGGAAGTTTTTTGTATACCAATCATCATGCACTGTAATATATAAACAGTTAAGGTAAGCTAGCCAAAAGCATGTGAAGTGGGTTGAATTTCTTCAAAGTTATTCTTTTGTATTGAAACATAGAAGTGGAAAATCAAATAGAGTTGCTGATGCATTAAGTAGAAGGTGCTTGTTGTTGAATGAAATGAGAGTAAGTGTTGGTTTTGATTCAATGGGAGAGTTGTATGAGGAAGATGCTGATTTTAAAGAAGCTTGGGCAGCGTGTAAGAATCCAATGGGAGTGGATAGAACTCCATGGCTGGAGTATTTTATTCAAGAAAATTTGTTGTTTAAAGGAAAAAGATTGTGCATACCTCAAGGTTCCATGAGGGAAAATTTCTTGAGAGAGAAACATAGTGGAGGTTTAGGTGGACATTTTGGAGTGGAAAAAAAATTAGCACAACTAAATGAGAGTTATTATTGGCTTGTAATGAGTGCAAATGTAAAAATAATGGTGTAAGGTTGTAGATTGTGTCAATATTCAAAAGGAGTGAAGCAAAATATGGGGTTATATCAACCATTTCCAATACTAGAGAGACCACATGGGGAATGCATTAGCATGGATTTTGTTTTTGGTTTTCCATGAACACAAAGAGGTAATGATTCAATTTTTGTTGTAGTGGATAGATTCTCAAAAATGGATCATGTTATACCATGTAAGAAGTGTAGTGATGCTTCCCACATAGCTAAATTTTTTTCAAAGAAATAGTTTGGTTACATGGATTGCCAAAAAGTATTATTTTAGGTTGAGACACAAAATTTGTTGGTTATTTTTGGCGTACTTTGTGGAAGAGAATGTGAACAAAATTGGGTTTTAGCTCATCCTACCATCCTCAAATAGATGGCCAAACTGAAGTTTTGAATTAAAGCTTAGGTAATTTGTTGAGGTGTTTGGTTGGGGATAAACCAAGTTAGTGGGATTTGACATTGGCACAAGTTGAGTTTGCTTATAATAATTTAATTAATCAAAGTGCAAGAAAGAGTCCATTTCAAATTATGTATGGGTACAGTCCAAGAGGTGTTGATGAGTTGAGAGATAGTGCAAATTTGAATAGGAAAAGTGTTGTAGCAGAGGATTTTGTTGAGTACATACATGATTTGCATAAAGAGGTGAAAGAGAAGTTGGAGAAGAGTGCTAATAAATATAAAGAGTATGCTGATGCACATATAAGAGTGCAAGAATTTCATTTTGGTGACTTGGTGATGACACACTTGAGGAAGGAGAGGTTCCCACAAGGAACATATAATAAATTAAAATGGAAGAAGATTGGCCTTTGCAAGGTTTTGTGGAAGTTCTCATCAAATGCATATGAGATTAAGCTTCCAGTTGGTGTTGATATCTCTCCAATATTTAATATTGTAGACTTATATAAATATCATGAAGGTGAATCAAGTGGAAAATAAAGTACATCTTTAAATTTGTCAAATGTGCAAGACTGAATGCATCAATTGTTAGAGAAGGAGTGTGAAAAGATTGATCAAATCATTGATTCATGGATTGCTAAATGTACAAGAGGGAAAGAGTATTAGGAGTATTTGGTATGTTGGAAGAATCGTGCAACAAATGAAGCTTCATGGGTGAATGCTTCAGAATTGGAGAAGTTTGGAATTCCAATTCTAGACTTGCCCAAATGTTCATGAGCTTTATGCTCATGAAATATTTTTTGATCCAAGAAATCTAGCTATCTAGATCATCTCTTTTATTTTTCAATTTTATTTTGGTTATTTATAAATTTTGTTGTGGTATATAAAAAAACTTGTTGATTTTATTTTTCTCGACTGACATCTCCATTTGGAAGTTGTTGACATTTTATTGACCTCGAAGGGCAAGGAAACTTGATGTTAAAGATTATTTAAATTTCAGCTTTAGATATAATGTAAATTCATTAAATTCTAGTGCCCAAAATGGGGTAATTCACTTCAATCCAGCATGGAACCAAGGTATATTGGAACACCTTCATCTCATCTAGAAAAGATAAAAGATGAAAGGTCTTTGGGCTGCGTGGGAAGTGGAAAGGACTGAGGAAAACTAGGTGCTATAGGGGAGAGACTTTGGGGCACCCAAAGTTGGGGAACTCAACAATTTTGTAATGCTCAGAGGAGAGAAAATTGACCTATGTTGGTTGGAAAAAAAAATCTTAACAAAATAACTTGGGAAAGCGTGGAAAATTAGGGAATAAGAAATGAAAAATGGTGGTAAAACCATTGCCATTAATATAGGAGATCGATGAGTACATTGCTGAAATTTAGTTTGAGTAAATTGCTTGTAATTTTTGGACTTGGCAAATAAAAACATAGAGACAAATTTGTGTAAAAACATCAAAATTGAAATTGTGGTTGAATCTTTGTTGATTTGTTTGAAATAGCTGCAAACTGTTCTTTGTCTGATAAGACACAAAGATTTTGAACTACATACGAAACTTGGATTGTTTTACTTTAATGCTTCCTTCAAAGATGCCACTAAGCTTTTCCCAAACCTCGTTTACTAACTTGTAGTGCATTACTTTTACAAGTTCAGAGTCTGTAGGCCCACTCAAGATGACATTCTTAGCCTTTCCATTATTCTAATAGGCCTTAATCTCTGTTGGATCAATTGGAGGATTAGTAGAAACCGTATAACCATCCTTGAAAAATTTCCAAACACCAAACCTTAAGGAGGTCAGATAGGTTTCCATCCTAAATCGCTAGAAATTAAAATTTGTTCCATCAAACCTAGGTGCCTTGTGAGACCCTTCTTGTACCATCTCAAATTTTCCTTAAGCTATTATACTTCTTCTAAGGAACTTGGCTCTAATACCAATTATTGAACACACTAGAGTACTGAGAGGGGTTGTGAATCAATATTCCAACAAATCTCAAACCTTTCAAAGCAAACAAATACTTTAAAATCTACCACATAAATGAGAACATGAAAGATAAAGACAATGCATAACACAACACTAGATATTCATAAAAACCCCACAAAGGAAAAACCATAGTGAGAAAAGCTACTAGGATCTACTTTCCTAATCCAACCTCACAAGATGAACAACATTTACAACATTGTTTTAGGTCTACAAACCAAGGAAGCTATAATTCCCTAATTACAGTTTAAGGGTTACACCCATGGAAGCAAAAAATCCCTGAACTAAGCACACACTTAGGAATGATTATAAAATGACAGTCCTTCCACTATCTGAAACTAAAAATTAAGCTCACTCTCTTTTTATGATTGAAATTTTTCTTATCAAACTTTCCAACTATCTTCTCAATTGCTTACTAACTCATTGCTTTCAACTATTCAAAAGTAATTTCCTTCGGTTCACTGCCTCCAACAAACAACTGAGCACACTTCTTCACATTCCTTCTGTCACAAGGATATAATCAAAATGAAGCCAAACATGGTCTACAACAACTGCTCTTTCTCTTTCAATCACTCACACAATCACAATCATGATCACAACCCCACCTAGATCAACTAGGATTACAATTTATAGATGATATTATATTGATTACATTTCACATGTCAGCCTACAACAAAAATATTACATCTATAAGTCAGCTAGGGATAAAATAAACAACATTAAATGTGTAGAGGGAAAGACCCAAGACACTACATGCAACACCAAGAAGAGGAAAATGCTTTGGAGATCCCAACACATGCTTAGCCTCGACCCAAAATAGTCTTCACAACTTGATCTTCTATAAACATCATTTGCATGCTTTGCAAATACAAATTAGTTCAACCATAAGCAAGAAAACATGTAACTTGTAGTATGTTAGCCTTCATAACAATGGCAGTACACAAGAATGATAAAAAATTATTTACATTTGTCCCATATGAGTCACCATGACCCATACAACACCTTCAAACACTCTTTAAGATCTGCACAATCTTGAACTTGTTGCATACACCATCAACATACATTAGTTGGCCTCAACAAAGGCATAAACTAACAAAACATTCATTCTGGACCACAACTTGTACTGAAGAAGCCAAAAACCACTCTACAAAACATCAAGTATTACATGATATTTAGGAGCACTCTCATACACCCCTTACACAACTTCATGGAGCAACAAGCTGGCACAAACTAATAGACATTGAAACCAGTCTCTAGACAAAACATTCTGATACATTATCACTTCTAACTTTCTCTACGAAAGGATTATTGACATGAAATTTTGGATATAACACCTTCACATCTCAATGAACTTAAATTTATACTTGCAAAATCATATCTTCAGTTGTAGAGATATGCAGATCCAACCTTTACACCTTTGAAAACATCCTCATAGAATCAACACAGTCTTCAATCTTCTACTCTAAAAAATACCTTTTTAATAACTGAAATGATTTGAAAATTAGATCACACATCCCTTAACACAACAAAAAGATATCCTCCAAACCGAAGGAGAAAAACATCATCAATGGAGAAATTTGGAGCATTTCTTAGAGACTCTGGCAACCAAACAACCAGATTACAACACTCTTCATAGAATTTTTAACATCAATGACAACCAAAATGCAACACCATTTCACAGTGTATCCCAAAACTAGTGTCACAATATACCTATGTGATAGTTTGGAAAAGTAAGTATGAACACCTTATTAATAGATAATCTACCATATAAGTGTTTGAGAATGTGTTTATGATACATCCTTGTATTGCTATATTCATTCAAACATGGCAGTATAACACAAAAAAAACTAAAGGGGATTTGAGTTGACGTATTCGGAGTGTGATGAGGATGATAGGAGAGAAATATAGTCATAGATCAATGTATTTATCCATTGAGAAAAAAGTTCTATATTTAATCAAACATGTAACAACTGAAAACAAGGTGGTATCTTAATCAAGTCACCACAAAAGACTATGCCTTTCAAAATGCATAGGAAAGCTGGGCTCCACATATTCATTTAGAAGGACAATAAATGGTTCCAAAATATTAAGAGAGTCTACTTAGTAATCCTCAACTATACCCACACATTTCCTTTATTATATTAAAAAGACACCGTACAAAAGCTTTGCAAGGATTTTATAGAATTTTGGTTGGAAAACTAAAAAAAATACATCTAGAAATGCATATCATACATAAGGAGACACTCAACTAAGGTTGTTTATACCTTTAATAAATCAATCTTCAAATATTACAAGTATTATTGCAAGTTTGGGAGAAAACCTAGATCATTACAATGTAAAATAGCTACACCGAGAATTGGAACTCAAAACCCTAGGGATTGCAATGAATATCTTTCATTTGGTAGCTTTGAAACTTCTTCTGTTTGTTGAAAATGTTATCCTCTCTTCTTTATCTTGTCTTTCAAAAAATATATATTTTTACAACATGAAGAGACCCTTGGGGAAAGAACCATGGGTGTCTAAAATTGTATGGGTATCCCATGCTTGCTTACATCATCTTCAGATGGTTTCCCACTATTAATTTATGCCCTACATTAATAAGCACACAAATGAGGAAAAAAACCCCCTATGAAATCCATAGTAAAATTCAGTCAGGAATGGTCATCTGATAGTAAAGAGGCTTGCAAACCATAAAGAAGCATGGGTGTCACTTTTTCCCACTTGCAATTGTCAAGAAATGCATTAAACATCATCCCTGTAGCCTCAAGGATCAAATTTGGTAGTTGAGAGATTAGCCACAACATTAATGGAATTTACGGCTAAAAAAAATTCTATTAGTAGTATTTTTGAAGCTTTGGGCCCAAAACAACCACTAGAATAATCATTAAATGGTTCGCAAGCTCGAAAGGTCATCCTCATCGGACATCGAGCATCAAGCCTGCAAAGAAATATTTATCAAACATTCAGAGAGGAAAATATCACATTTCTAAAAACCCAAAAATCAAAGCTCATCAAATTTCAAGCATTGGGAATACCACACACTGCATACAGGAGAAGACAACAAGAATAACTTCAAAACTTTGACCCCTGAAAAATAAATTTTGTTTGGCATTGAGAAGAAGGTTTAAGCCTTATCAAAAAGTAGCTGTAAAGGTTAAGGAGAACAACCAATTCCCAAAAATAAAAGAATTATGACGTCGAGGATCGAGGATTAGAGAGAATCCTTATGTCTTATCAGAAGATTAAGATGAGAGATAGAAGAAAAAGCTGATCACCGAAGACCAAAAAGAATGATGGTTCCAAAAACCTTATGAGGGTCCAAAAGTCATTTCAAAACCTTTGTCAAAATCTGAAAAGGTTTTCACAACCTTTGAAAATTCTGAAAAAACCTTGCATTTCAAAGTTTCAAAGTATACTTCTCAAGCGTCAGTCAACATACCCTATTTTGGAAATTCTGTCGAAATCTAACAAGGTTTTAAAAACCATGTCAAAGTTTGACAAGGTTCTAAAAACATTTTAAAGTTTTGAAAAAACCTTATAATTTTTATGTATCAACCCATAAGCGTGGTTTCAAAAACTGTGTTGGGGCTTGACAAGGTTTTGATAACTTTGTTGGAGTCCGACAAGGTTCTCAAAACCTTTGAAAATGTTGACTGGCGATTATATGGAAGAATTATGGCTTAGAAAAGAAAATGATAAGGATAAGAAGAAAGGCCAAAACACTTGGGAAAGTGATTGAAAGAAAGGAAAAGAAGGAATAACTCAAGAATGAAAGAGAAATCATGAAAGTACATAAATAACTGAAAGCCCAAAAATTTCATTAGTTAGCCATTATAGGAATTTTTGCAAATGATTTTTAGGTTGCAACTTGGAAAGGGGAAAACACAATTACTAGAGGAACTTGAGCATGGTACACCATTAAAATTTCCTAGATTGGTTATAATTTATGGGGATCACAAGGGGGTGGCACAAAGTGACAACACAAAGCAATATAACATCATCGAATTAATGGGCACCAATAATGGCTCTAGTTGGGGATGTGTGCCTCTAGTCAGAACAATGAGAATCCAAATATCTAAGACTAGAACAAAAGGGGAATGACAAGGATGGTGACTAAATTGCACAACATCACGACAAACAAGGGTCATGACTATAGACAAGAACACAATGAAACCACAATACAAAAGAACATATGTTACAAAGGTTTAGAGAATCTTACAGTTAGAAGAAATAGTTCTTGAGATGTTGACCATGAACTATATGCTCCATGAAATTTCCATCAAGGCTTCTAAGGTAGAACATTCCTTGACCACATCCTTCAACAATTTGATAGGGCCCAACCCATAGGGCATAACATTTTTAATGTTTCCCTTCTCTTCTAACCTAGAATTCTATATGAGGACAAAATATCCATTCTAAAACTCCCTCATGATAACCCTCTTATCAAAGAGGTACTTCACCTTTTATTGTCTCAATAAATTTCCCTCATGGGCATCCCTCCTAGTTTCTTCCAATTTTATCAACTCATGTATTCTTTTGGAGATAACACTTTCTTCTTCCACTTCAATCTACTACAATGACTTATGGAATAGTAATTCAAGGATAATTAGAAATTTGGCTTCAACACCATACACTAGTTCAAATTGACTCTTCCCAATAACCTTCTTGTAGGTTAGCCTATCTGCCAAACAACAAACTTTAACTTATCATCCCATATTTTCTTGTTTGCATCCAAAGTTTTTCTAATGATATTCATGATGTATTTGTTACTTGATTCACCCTTCCCATTTCCTTAAGGATGATAAGGTGATGAATTTGTTAAAGAGATCCCATACTATAAACACATGTCAATAGAATCTTTGGATCCGAAACACATTGCATTATTAACAACAATTCCTGATGGCAGGCCAAACCTGGTGATTATGTTATTTAGAAAAAAATCAATCACCACATTTGAGGTTAAATTTCTTGTAGGGATTGCTTCAACCCATTTTGTAAAGTATTCAGTGGCCACCAATATCCACTTGTATCCGTTGCTAGACTTTTCTGCTATTTCCAGTATAAAATCAATACCTCAATGTTGGAATGAAACCTCTTGAAATGGTTGTAAAGGGAAGTGCACCTACAAATTTCAACTTGCTAATTTTTTTTGGCAAGCATCACAAGAGCCTCCCCAATTTTGTTTTGCATCAACATAGACATAATAGTGGCATCTGGGACTATAGCTATCACTTTACTTCTTAGAATATAATGTTTAAACTTCTTCACATCTTTCACAAGAGAAAAATATTGTTTATCTAAGTTAGGGTATCGTATCTCCACATTTTTGAATGGAGAACTCATGAAGGCTATTGGTATTTCATCACCATTCTCTCCCTTTTGAGTTAAGAATCCAACACAATAATGTTTTGAATCAAAGGTATAGATGTTGAATGGATTAGTGTAATCTAGAATTGCTAACACAAGTGCACTGGTTATGATTTCCTTGATTTCTTGAAAAGATTTCTTTGATTTTGAAGTCCATTCAATCTTCATATCATTCTTTAGCATATCATTTAGAGGACATACAATTTCTACAAATCCACTGATGTACTTCCTGACAAAATTAATCTTTCCAAAGAAAGATTTCAGCTCTTTCTTACTGCTAGATAATGGTGGCTTTAAAATAGATTCAATTATGTTGAGATCAATTGATATACCTTTCTCAAAAATTATGTGGCCTAGAATTTTCCCTTAAATAACTCCAAAAATACACTTCTTTGGGTTTAGTGAAATACCTAATTCCTTGCATCATTGGAGAATCTTATACAGGTCACTTACGTGGTCATTCTCTTGGAGAATACTATATGATCATCCATGTATATGATGATGCATTTCCCAATTAACCCTTTGAAAGCTATGTCCATTTCCCTTTAGAAGGTAGCTCCAACATTTATGAGACCAAAAGGCATTCTTTGATATGCAAAGCTTCCCCACTTAGTGGTGAAGGCTTTATTTAATTTGTATTCCTCTCAAACCATGAATTGATTATAACCTGAATATCCTTCTAGGAATGACATCAACTAATATTTGTTTACTATTTGTAAGACTTCATCCAATGAGGGAAGTGGATAATTATCTTTCTTGAATGCTCGATTCAAATTTTTGAAATTGAAACACAATCAAATTTATCTATTTTTCTTCCTTCACCTATTCCACGTCCAACTTCACCTTCTCCTCCACAAGACCCTCCTCTTCCTCCTCGAGAAAATGAGCCATCAATTAAAGAAGAGGAGGTTTAAAACAAATCAATCCTAGAAGTAGTGGTAGAAGTGGAAGCCCAAAAGTAAATTCCTATTGAAGAGAAAATTATAGAAGAACATCTAGAGCAGGAGGTGGACCAAGTTAAATAAATTCAAGATGAATATGTCTAGGGAGAGTAGGAAATAAGATTTGAAATGGAGAAAATGGAGAAAATGGAGATTGAGCAAGCTGACTTAGAGGGATCCCATAATATGGAAATAATTCTCTCTCCCTAGAGAAATATGTCCTCTAATGTGCCCATCTGGTTGAATCATACTATACAAAGAAGGAAGAGGACATGTGTAGAATGAGGTGAAAAAAATATTTTAAGTATATTATCAATAGCCTTCTAGTCTTTTGCAAAGAGGAAGAAAAGGGACAAAAGAATATCCACAATCATCATGGATGAGAAAGGAAATATAACAACTCAAATAGCCATCCCTTGGGTGGATAAACTTGGGTCTTGACCATGTGGGATAGCAAGTGCATGAAGATTTATTGGGCTACTTTGATTAGTGACACCATACATGAGAAATTGAAGAGTGTCTTCCAAATCACCAAGTTTTAAATGACATCACACTTGCTATATTTATTGGCTGCTCAAACCACTTTCTTAGAAAAACTTGGGGAGGTAACCATTTGTGAACATTATCCTTAATTAAAATTGGAGGAGAGTTACACCCATTTCTATGTTGTCAATGGAAACTTTGTATATGTAATGATAAGAGGATTGGAGGGAGATTCCTCCAAAAGAATCTCCATTGAAGCCGTGAAAGAGCTTAAAAGTTGGGAGAACTGGTATATTTAATTCATAACCTTTACCTACATCAGAATGTCTAGATTCGATAAATCTCCATACAAGTTTCCAAGGTATCCATCAAATAAAATGATACTGTTAGAGATTTGTAGACAAATAACTGAAATCCACAAATGGATAGCTAGAAAGCATAAGTTTGGATATACTTTCCCAGTTAAGATAGGGGTGTACTCATGCACCAATACAAAAAATGCCAAGAATGTACAAGTAGAATTGGTCAAGTACTCCCTAGAGATGTATAATGACCCAAGAGGCCTGTTTGACCCAATTGGGAAAATAGGCAAGGTCATAGGCTCCTTATTTATACATGAGCTTACAATTGAAGACCATTGGGAAAAATATGATGAATAATTTGAAGTTAGAATGAAGGATTATTGTCAATTGATAGTAAATTTAATAAATTATTACATAGAGGCCCAAGTTCCCAAGGACCTCAAGGAAAATGGGAATGTCTTAGATCCCATATATAGTGGGTAGGGTGTCTACAATCAACCAATATTCAATGAGAATTGTTCAATCTAGGAGGATGATAGCATTGAAACTAGGTTTGCAAGAGTGAATACTTGTTCCTTGAGATGGCTTAAGTCTCCTTTCCCCATGATGGAGCTTTTGAAATCACAACCTATCACCAAGAATGTTCAAACAGGAGAAGGATCCTCTACTGCAACAACCAAATCTCAAAAGGATTAATCTTCCAAGGAAACAACAAAGAAAAGGAAAGAGAAGGAAATAATTGAGATAAGATAAAGTGAGGAGGAAGATATTGAGGAGCATGGTCCTCTCATAAGAAGGAATAGATTAAGGACCTCCACCCATGAGGCAACCGTTTAGAAAGAGGTACCTCCAACTCCTTCATCTACTCCTCATGAATATCCTTTACCTTCACCTCCTCCTTCCTTGATATCTCCACATGATCCTCCTCCATCACCTCCTCCTTCACATCCACTCTCTCCACCTTATGATTCAACTTTACCTATTCCACCTCCACCTCCTCCTCCACCTCCACCTTCTCCTCCTCAGGACCCTCCTCTTACTCATCCTCAAGAAAATGAGTCACCAATTGAAGAAGAGGAGGTTCAAAACAAAGAAATCCTAGAAGTAGTGGATGCCTAGAAGGAAATTTTTGTTGCAGAGACAATTGAAAAAGAACATCTAGAGTAGCAAGTGGACCAAGTTAAAGAAGTTTAGCTTGAACAGGTCCAGGGAGAGCAGGAAATGAGAGCTGAAATAGAGAAAATGGAGATTGAGGAAGCTAAATCAGAGGGCTCTCATAACACAAAAATAATTCCCTCTCCTGAGAGAAATATTTTCTCTAATGTGCCCATTTGGTTGAATCATACTATTAAAAGAAGGCAAAGGAAATATGTATAAGGAGGTGAAGAGAATAGTTTAAGTATATTATCAAAAGCCTTTTAATATCCTAAAAAGAGGAAGGAAAGGGCCCAAATAATATCTACAGTCACCATGGATGAGAAAGGAAATAGAACAAATCAAATAGTCATCCCTCTAGGGGATTAAATTGAATCATAGATGAGTCCTGGAGATGACCAGATTAGGCAAGTTGATCTGGGTGTGCACACAAGGGAAGGAGACCAATAATCTCTCTAGATGTCTATATGTAATATCCTTAAAAGGATGTAAAAGGATGAAAACACTAAGGAGGAGCTCAAAGCTTAAGTGGCCCAATTAATGGCCTAAATAACTAATTTGATAGGACCATTAGATGCAATTGCTCCTGAATCCACCCTGCAAGTAGCACTAAAAGGAGAGGTTAGACATTTTGACCCTAAGGGATGGATTCCTATGGTAGAGAAGCAGAAAGTATATTTTTTGGTCTTAACCAATAGAGTGCTAAGGAAATAATAAATTACTATCACTCCATTAGTGATGAGGATAGTATAATCCAAAAATTGAGGTGGGGATAGACTAGGAATTATTGGTTTGGGAGGATTACATCCCAATTTTGCACATAATAAAAGAAACATCTACAAAAGATTTGATCAAAGCAACAATAATTAAAGAGGAAGATCAAGATAAACCTCCTGAATTGTTGAAGGATGCACAATTGAGAGTTAATACATTGAATAAGTGCAAGGCTAAATTGAATAAAAATAGAGGTCTAGCTAAACAAGCTATGACCAAGATTTAAAATTTTGTTGAGAGCTTGGATTGCACATTGTGGGAAACACCTACTTTAGTGAAAGTTCCTAGTAAAATGTTCGATGAATTGAAGAAGTTGATGCGAGGTCAAGTTTCCTAGGTGGAAATTGATAAAATGATGAATAAGAAGGCAAGGCTTCACTCATTCCTATATGAGTTAATTACCTTTGTTAGATTACAAGAAAAAATGGAGAACTCATCCTTCAACGAAAGAATAAGACTGCAGTATCATCGGGGCTCACCCATGGAGAAGATTAATGAAGTGGTCTTTGCCTTCACTGATAGCTTCCCCAATTAACTAGAGTCAAAACTTTTAATTTTGTTTTATTTTCTAATAAATTTTATAATGAATCAATGCCCAAGTTGTAATTCTAGATCTGGCGTTGGATTTTTTAGTTCACTTTTAGTTTCTTTAGTTTAAGTTTTGTTGGTCTCAAAACTGAAATTGAGGAGCTTTAGATTGATTTTTAGTTAAACTCAGATAGATTTGGGACATTGAAGTTGGTTTTAGTTAGCTCTTATTTCATATCTATAACTTATGGAACCTAATGTCCTATATATTTTTGATTCTAGATCATTCTAGAGGATTTGATTTTGATGTATTTTGCAAGATAAACTTATATATTCTCAGCATGGGTTTCCTACTGACTTTTTGAAAATCATAATTTTTGATGAATCAAAGGATTATGCCTATTTTACATACATCTCAATTCGATGTATTGGTGATGGTATGATTGTTATATATTTTTAAATTGAACAAGTTAAGGAGATCTTGTATATTATTTTGGAATTAAGTAATGTTTTGTCTCAGATTTGTGCATGTTTGATGGCATTCTGATTTGATGAAATCTGAAAATCTTGTGATTGGTTATATTTCCTTGAAAGATTGCATCTTCGTTAATAAAAATTGTGTGAAAGGATATTTGTTTTAATAGTGGTTTGTAAGATTTTGTTTAACCATTCAAAATTGATTAATGTAATAGATCTTGTTATTGTTTAATTTAGAATTCATTTAATTATCTCTTGTTACCCTCAATCTTTTTAATTTTCTTTTAAATCAATCGAAAATCATTGAGAAAGAGCATAATAATCGATAAATATGTTGTGGATAAATATGAATGTGTAATTCATTTCTTAAATGCTAGATCTATTATTTTCAATTACATGCTAGTAATCTCAATTCTAGAAAATATAACAATCCAAGCCCCTCATTGAAACATGTTAACAACAGTCATTTTGCTATCCCACATGATCAAGACCTGACTTTTAAGGAACATTGGAGTAGTTTTCTACTTTTCAAGAGGAGCAATAACTCATTATTGCTTAGAAAATTGGATGTTCTAACCCCACTCTCAATAATGAGATTGGATAAAATTGGCATATCTTCCTTATTCTCTTGTGTAATATATGGTACAACTTATGAGGACACAAATCACACACTCCTATCATGAAATTTTTACAGAAATGTTAGAAATGGATTCAGTTGAAACTTGATTAGGTAGGGACACTTCATAGCTCCCTTCTACATTTCCAAAGTTGGCCTATAATATATAAATACTCAACCTATGCAACACTTTGGGAGATAAGCCCATCAAATCTCATTTGGAAAATTTGGCTTGAAAGAAATAATTTCATCTCCAATTTTTTTTCTCTTTCTCTAAGTGTTGACAAAAATAGAAATTTCAATATTTGAAAACATGACGTCTCACATCTTCAATGCTCTCTTGTCCAAAAAAAATTCTCAAGTTTGGATAATTGTATATTAAAAAGCTGGCAATGCTTAAAACCCCTTCCTTATAATGGTGCATGCTTAGTGAAAAAACATAAACCAAATAAAAATTCAATCAAGTAAAAAGATCCACCTTTGAAAATAAAGTTTTGATTGGGCTTCAAGAGGAAACCTAGGGAAATCAAGTGTTGGAGCAATCCTTAGGGATCATTTAGGCCGAGTTATACTAGTTGCTTCAAAAAAATTCTAGATGTAAAAAATAATGTTGCAAAAGCTAATGCTTTACTCTTGGGATTTGAACTTGAAATTAAAAAACATCTCTAATCTAAAAACTAATGGTGACTTGATTGCCATTATAAAAATATTTTCCTAAAAAGCCACTACCAATTGGAAACTAGACTATATTTTTTACCAAATCAGTCAAATTTTATAGAAACTCTACAATTATGAAGTTGTGCATTGTTATAGGGAAGCAAAAGTAACAGTGAATAAAATTGCAAACAATGCAATTGACCATTACTATTAATATATGGAAATGAATCACCTTGGAATGGTAAAATTTTAGAGTAAAACAACATAACTCTCCCCTTAGATCTACTCACATAATTGAAGTGCACTCTTAAACATATCTACTTAGATTTTTTAGTCTCCATTTTAGACCCTCTACCAACTTTAGGGTGGTAAAACGTTGCCACATATCCCAAAATTTCATGTAAAAAACATTCACTTTCAAGGCATGGTAGGGATACAATTAGATACAATAAAAAACTAACCATTGGAAGATAGGAAAAGATCTCAACAAGTTCAAAAATATTCAAACATGACTATTGGAGCCTGCCAAGGAATTCAAATCACATTACTTCAACCAACCTTCTTCTTTCCTTGCATAAAATATTTAACACTAGTTGTAATAAGGATTATGAAAAATTGATTCCTCTTGTACACTACTTAAAATATTTTCCCAGATGGACATTTCCCTATATTTACTTCTCAAGGATATTAATTCTTGGGGTGTGTAAGAATTTAAAGAAAATCCTTTTGAGTCAGAGGCTTTAATGAAGCCATCCTCCCATACTTCTAAGCTTGCTGCTTTATTTGAAGTCTCAAAGGAATTTCACTTCATATTCTCCACATATCATCCTAATTTATGTAGGTAAAAATGTTCAACAATAGGAATTATGTCCACCTATTGTTGGCTCTAGAGCTCCTTGTCATGGTTGGCACATATGATGATAATAAATTAAAGATTTTTAAATTTGATTGTAAAAGAATGGAAAAATCCATCCACCAAGTTATAGGTACAAATTTCCTATAAGATATCTCATACATTTACTCCTATTATGAGGTTGTATTTACCTTCTTATCAAATACCATGGATTTATTGATATTTTTGACTCTTTTACATCTCCTTTGTTGCAAGTACGTTTGAGCCTCTACTTTCAACAATTCCCAACACCAACATGCCCTAACTCAATACATTGCATTTTATGGAATTATTCCTATTAGTTGGGTCTCTTCCAATGTGAAAATAATATTATTTTTTGTTGTGAAATACATCTATAACATAGTGACTATGGGGCTATGTTGTCACATGAAATTGCACCCTATTGAACATGTTTTTCAACATTCCAATGACATAATGGAACCAAAGTAGAGGAATTAGACCTTGCAAATAAGGTCAAATCTTTGAAGAAGGACAACCTCCTTTCTAAACTAGATGCAAAAATACTAGTCCAACCCAACATTGGATAGCTCTACATTAATCTTTATCTATCAACCTGTAAAAAGAAAAGGGAGGAGTGAATGCTAAAATTTGAAAGTATGGTGGTGCACCAAGATTAAAGATGTTTCTTCCTACTTTTGATTCCACAAAGTATAAATAATCCTACCAAAAAACCCATGCCATGTTTCCAAATTGACGAATCCATGGATAAAGTGTAGAAAACCCTACAAAATCGACTGCAAAATTGTGGCTAGGGATGGCCCTTTGGGATAAAAAGAGTCTACAAAAAATAAATGAAGCATGAGCATCATTTTTCTACTTGGAGATGATAAAAAGTAAATTAAAAAGATATCCTATAGCTCCATGAATTATATTTGGTAGTTGAGGAATTCACTACTATATTAATGGAAAATTTAGGCTAAAATACAAAAAATTGATAGACTTTGTCTAAAAATCCCCATGAGATCCAAAGTATCAATGAAACCAAATGGAAGAAAAGGGGAAGGGAGAACAAGAAAGAAACTTGGAAATTTTTACTTTGTCCAAATGTCCAAATGTAACCCAAAATCCTAATGGAACCAAAGGGAAGAATAGAAGGGGGAATGGGGAAGGAAGGAAACCCAAAACCCTGAAAGGACCAAAATGTCCAAAGTGAACCCAAAGTCCCAATAGAACCAAAGGGAATAAAAGGGGAAGGAACTTAGAAATTTGGACTTTTTACAAATGTCCAAAGGGAGCCTAAAACTTTGATAGGACCAGAATGTCCAAAGGGAACCCAGAGTCCCGACAAAACCAAAGGGAAGAAAAGGGGAAGAGAGAACAAGGAACTTGTCCAAAGGGAACCCAAAACCCCAAAAGGACTAAAATATTCAAATGGAACCCAAAGTATCGATGTAACCAAAGGGAAGAAAAGGGGAATGGGGAACAAAGAAGGAACTTAGACATTTGTACTTTTTCCAAATGTCCAAAGGGAACCCAAAACCTTGAAAGGACCTAAATTTGCAAAGGGAACCAAGAGTCTTGACAAAACCAAAGGAAAGAAAAGGGGAAGGGGAAACGAGAAAGTCTAAATGTCCAAAGTGAACTCAAAACCCTAAAAGGACCAAAATGTCCAAAGGGAACCCAAAGTCCCGATGGAACCAAAGGGAAGAAAAGGGGAAGAGGGAATGAGGAAGGAAATTGTACATTTGGAAATTTTCCAAATGTTGAAAGGGAATCCAAAACCTCGAAAGGACCAAAATTTCCATAAGGAATTTAAGACCCTAGTTGCTTTTGGGATTTTTCAAATGGTTATTTAACTAAAGTATGGGAAAGGGAGACTACAACTACCAAAGGCATATTTGAGAATGATAAATCCATTAAGATTTCTCATATTCATTATTGATGGGAAATAAAAATGGAGGCACAAACTAACAACATGTTGTAAAAAGATTGTTCTATTATTTTCAAAAATGTCTTCAATTTGCATGTTATCTCCTAGATTTATAGATCATGAAGAAAGTGAAATAATCCTTCTACACCTTGTATTCTCTCTTCAAACACCCCCTCCAATTATAGTTGTAGGGGTGAACTTCCTTAGGCCTAACAACCTGTAGTGTGAAGAGGAACCTCTCCTCAACAATGAGGATATCAACTAGATGTTCAAAATCACATTTTTTTGCTCTTTTTTGTTATTTGATCTAAATCAACTCTCAATGGCTGCATAGCCTTTTTGGATCCTTCAATGTTGAGCTTCATTATAATACCTGGTAAAGGCTCCTTTTTTGTAATTCTCACTTTGTATATTTGAACACTTTTCTATATTAATATAATATATTTATAGGTGTTTACACCTTTTACCACAAAAATCATTATGGTTATTGATTAATAATATTTAATATGTAGGTCATGCTAGTTGATTATTTTTAGTTAGATGTAGTTATTAAATACTATTATATGGGTTATTGTGCGAACCCTTTTCCTAGTACCTACAAAACAACATGAATAAACGAGTTAGACAAGGAATTACAAGCTAAAAGAAGGGTTCCCCATGAAATCCATTTGCAAACTCAAAATAGGAAAGAAAATAAGCAAGAACACAAAGAAGATAAAAAATAGATTTAATCCTAATTTAAATAGCAAACACTTGATCCCATGGGGGAATTGGTGCCAATTTGATGTGAAAATTGGCCCTTTCCCAATTCCTATGATGCAAGATTCGAATGTTGAAGAGATTGTTGATCCACTTTGTTGATGAAAGATGGAGACTCCAAGCTAAATTTGCAAAAATCCTAGCTAAGAATTCAAATGATGGATGGAAATGGATAAGTATTTGAGCATAGTAAGTTTACTCAAATTGTGGATGATAAAATGAGGAGAGGAGCTCTTCATTTATAGATTGATAAGTTGAAGAGATGTCCAAATTTGATCAATGTGGGACAAAGATTCAACCAATGATATGATGCCACTTGTCAACATGTGAGAGGATGAAGGTTGAATAAGTTTTGAGGATTGTGCCAATAAATACCAATATTTGAAATTCAAATTTGTTGAAATGATATGTAAGAGGGAAGGGAAAATGCAATAAATGCCACTTGGCTCAAGGCAAAGGACATGCAAGAGGTTTTAAATGCCTTGTTGGATGTACATGTTGACTTGGAATTTTTGAATTCAAATTGAGAGAATATTCCAAAAGATGCCTTGTGAGGAAAATAGGGATTTAATAAATGAATTAAATCTATTTTCATGTGCAACTTGCATTATCTAGAGAATGTGACATGAGATTAGATTAAATTAATCAAAGGTTAATTAATTTAATAGGAGATTAGGTGATGTGACTTATTTGACTTAGATTTATGGATTTATTTAAATCAAATAAGAGAGGAACATGATAAGAGGCTAATTAAATAAAGATTTTGATTTATTTAATTAAAAGGGATGGTGTTAGATTAAATTAAATAAGGTTTTAATTTATTTAATTTAATGGATAGACTTTAAAGATTTAATCAAATAAGTTGATTATTTAATTAAATAGGGATAATTAGATTAGATGGATTGATTTAATTAACAAGAGAAAGTGACTTAATTAGACAAAATGATTTATTTAATTAAGAGATGAATATTGATGAATTTAATCAGATAAGGGAATTTGATTAAACGGTTAGACCGAGAGATGATTTAGGAAGAAACAATGTTAGTAAGTTAGGATCAGATGCACGATGTCAATTAGTATATTTTCGATGTCTACATTTTGCCCCTCTTTGAAGCAATGCACTCGTTGTGTTGGTTCAAAGAATAAACGATCTTGATCAAATCCAAAATTTTTTGATATTAAAAACTTGCCACACTGCTGCATGGCGAGATAAAACATGCCATTATACTACCCCCTCGAGAGATTGGACGAAAATTTCAATTTTTTGGGTGATCTCGCGAAAAAAAGGGACAAAGTGCTCGACAGGTCTAGATGGGGTCCGGGAGGCTAAAAACGTGTCTAAACACAATAAAACGATGAAAAACAAGCCTCAAATGGATGAAAAATAGATTCAGGGGACCGAAACCCTAGCAGGACAGCCCTAAAGGGTCAAAAAACCCTAATTTTTAGGCTTAAAAGGGGCCCAAGGGGTCAGTTTCAAGTCATTTTCACACACCTCTAGTAGCAAACCTTGAGATTCAAGCTCTGACCTCCTGACAATATGGCACAACAACAGCTTCCTCTACATATTTCAGACTGAGTTTGGACCTACCAGCGGCCAGCTGGCATCGGTGCCCCGGTATGTGATCCTAACTAAAGCTTCATTTTTTCATTTTAACGCATTTATTACATGTTTAATGATGAGCTGGCCTCTAGTGGCGCTATTATAGTGCTGCTTGGTGTTTAAAGTGCATCGCTTTTAGCCTTTTTGCGCTACAGTGGTGTTGTTTAGCACCGCAGCGGTGCAATTTGGAGTTTAAAAACTCCATCGCTGGGCTCGGGCTTGCCTCGGACTCGGCGGGCTAGTTTGGAAAAGTGTGTTGCGGCAACGCCCTTTTCATGAAAATTGCGACATTGGGGGTTAAAGTGCGCCACGGAAGCACCATTTGGATAAATTCCAAGTCCAGCCTCAGAGTTTGAGAAAACTCAAACTACGACGTCTTCATAAACTGCGCCACTGGGAATGAGTTTGAGGCGCTAGGCTATGATTTTTTCCAAAGTTTTTAACATGCTAACTTTTCGTGATGCAGGACGGGCCTAGGGAGCTTTATTCTCGAGAGCACCAGTCACAGGATTTGGCGAGTGTCCTACGGGACTTTAGCGATAAAGACCAGGATTGGCTGGGAGCTGTAGGTCTATGGCATATTGCGTACGCGGCGCCCGTGCACACACACCTTGGGATGTTGTCAGCATTGGCGGAGCGGTGGCACAACAAGATGTCATCATTTCATCTTCCCACTAGTGAGGCGACTGTCAGAGGACATCTAGCGCATACTACGATTACCCATTCATGGCCGCTGGGTGATCTATGACATGGAGGAGGGACGCGAGTACTGCACCTGAGTCCTTGCTACTCAAAATATTATTTACTGTGAGGGTCAAATCAAGCTGGAGAGATACAGAGTTATAGCACCTACCTTCTACTGGGCCATTGTAGCGATCATTTCGGGTTTGGTTGCCCTAGACAGACGAGGGCAGTATTTTAGTCTTGGATGGGGATACTGCTGGGAGAGGATGGTCTGGGATAGACCAGTTCGGTTCGCATGGGGGACCGTCCTTCTTGCTTCGCTTTATAAGGATCTCCACGAGTATGCATACGTGGATGGCATAGCACTGGGGGCTAGAGTGATAGTTTTGCATGTTTGGGCATGGGAGCACATTTTTGTGCTACGTCCATGGGTCGTTCCGGTTTTGATGGGGGTAGATGATGCCCTGGTGACACGATACAGAGGTGGTGTGTCCTTTACACACACTAGAGAGCATGGGATCCCCTACTAGAGGCAGGTCATAGATGAGATGCTTGTGTTCACTTGGAGACTGTACCTCGGTCAGCTTGGATGGGCTGATGATCAGACCAGCTCTTCTACTACCATCAGGATCGATACATGTAGGGTCGGGAGCACACCATGATTGAGTGGTACCTGCCTAGGCACATACAACGTCAGTTTGAGGAGCCGCAGGATCGACCTGATGATGGCTATGTAGCCATTTTTGCAAGCAGCCTGACACAGGTGTCATGGGGGCTTGGTATTCCTACCGCAGAGGCAGTTGACAGCTTTTGACACTTGGTGGTCCAACCTTAGGCTTACGATCAGGGCTTGGTAGACCTAGGGACCACACAGGCCTACAAAGATTAGTTCAAACCTCCCCCTACGTTTGACTGTTCCAGGTGAGGATCCAGAGGCGTACAGGGTTAGAGGCAGAGGTAGAGCATGAGCATGAGGGTGAAGACCAAGGATTGAGATCCGACAGGATCCACTAGGGGTGCCCCCAGTTCTACCAGGTCACGAGGATGTTCCCATGCAGGACTAGCATTAGGATCCGCTAGTCCCAGCACCACGAGCCTAGGGTGAGGGTCAGGTTCATGCGCAGCCACGGGCATAGCCAGTAGGGTAGGCAAACGCACGAGATGCCCTGATTTTATAGCTACAGGCATAGGTACAGGCAGTGACAGTTGAGAGGGATCAGGCACGGGTTGAGAGGGAGCAACTAAGAGTAGAGAGGGATCAGGCTATGTAGTAGAGACAGGCTACAGAGCTAGGCCACAGGCAGCAGATTGAGAGTATGACAACCTCCTCGTCCCAAGGTATCATGCCAGTTCGATCCTACAGAGATGCTATCTGAGAGATAGAGTACTACTTCCAGGCCTACCACGACCATGTACCTAGAGCAGAGTGGGTTCCAGAGTACTCAGAGCGGGCCAGTCAGAGACCACCAGAGGGTCACGGTGATAGGGGCAAGGGCAACATCCACAGAGATCGGGCTTGATCGAGATATTATGATGTACCTCTTTGTGCCTTATGGGCTCATTTTTGATAGCCCGATGGGCGTTTTGTACCGATTGACATATATGTACAGTGATCTGATTATTATTCTTTGTACTCTGACAGTGACATGATGAGATGAGCTGATTTTGATGCGATGCAATGTGTTCTTTTATTTATGCATGGATGGTTTATTTCTATATGCTTTGCAGTGATGTTCCTATGGATGCATTTATTTCTAATGATGTATGCAATGCCATCATGTGTAATAATGTGTGTAATAATACTTAATTATGAGATGATTTATGAATGGATGTAATATGATGTGATGGTCGTGATATGATGCAAATGGTTTTATGAGATGCTATAGAATAACAAATGTTATTATCCTAAATGATGTATGTGATGCAATGACATGTTAATGCAAAGTGATATGCTGACGTGTAATGAATTGAATGCTTATATGCCTATTTGCTTATGATTATGCAAAAATGATTATGGAATGATTTTATAGATGCTATGTGATGATTTAGATGGTAATATGAAATGGTGATGAAATGCAAATGACTGCTATGCGATGCAATGCAATGGGTGAAATGTGATGACATGTATGCACCTATCTATGAAAAATGTTTATGATAACCTATTTATATGATGATGTTTTGAAATGAAATGCATGTGTTTCCTATATGATATGCTTATGCAATGTGCTAATGATTTGTGGATGCAAGATCGATGATGATGATGGTGATGATGATCAACTATCATAGTACCTTGTTAGTGCAGTTAGTAAGAAAAGAAGAAGTCATTTCAACAAGATGCATGATGACACAAATGCAAATGATGGTGATGATGATGATGATGATGATTACTTGCCGAGGAATTGGGATTTTCAAAGGGCCCAATTTTTTTATGTTTGATAACACGTGGTAGATGCATCAAGGTATAAAAAACTAGGATGGCGTTGTACCTAGTGCGATGGACTTTGACTTGACAATCAGATAGGAGTATCCTTGTTCACACCTGACATATGAAAACCTTGCTAGGATGTACTTTGGAAGTTTCAAACACCTCAGACCAAAACATGAAAAGGTAAACCTATCCTTGTAATAGTCAACAAGTTTCCCTAGACCTCTTCCATACATACCTAACAAAGCAAGTATTCGCCGAGGTTATATTACAAGAGCGTCCAACAAGCACATTAGACAAAAGATAATAATCATTGCCCCATTCCTATTTCTCTAAATCTGCTATTTTGGGATATCATCGAGACATCCTTGGAATGAGTGCAAAATAAGATAAGTTAAAAGATAAAGACCAAATAAACAAATAGACCGATGCTCTTCAATACTGCTAACAAAAAAAAGGATACGTTTTCTAAGATGATAACCAAAACTTATTGCCAAAAGATAATGCCCATTGTAGGAAGGATTCATCCTAGGACATGTTAGTGGATGACAGCACATCATTTCATTTATAAGGGATGATTGATATGGGACCATTCAAATGATGTGTTACCAATACAAAGAGATAACCAACTTGCTTACGTACTGATTTAGACTTTAGACTTGATGTTGTAGAGTTTTCTTGTATTTGCTAGGCTTGTTTCCAATTGTTTCACCAAAGGTTGAGGATGACCATCAGTTTATTGTGAGTGGTTTTTATTGCAGGTGCAAGCGAGATGAGATAGATGTGTTTTTTCAAATATTTGGATGTTTTGCAATGTTTTGAGGCTATTTTTGGTATTTTTTGAGGTTTTACAAATGTTTTGATTTTTGATTTTTCAAATGTTTTTGGGATTTTCTAAGATTTTGACCAAGATACTAACCTAAAGACCTATCCTAGGGGTCTCGAGGGCTGATCGACATATTAGCCTTACCTACGTTATACATGCAAAGACCACATAGTTCGACTGACGACTCGACCGATTTACAGATGAAGATATACATGATGAACTGTCAGTTTATTATGACAGAGTCCTATGGGACTGACCTAAATGTCTCGGGGGATGATCAAAGATCAACCTTGCCTATGTTCAAGCTTAGAGATGATGTAGTTCGACAAGATGACCCTACTTTTGGCTTTTTGAATGACTTTTTGAATGTTTTTGAATTTTCTGATTTGAGGACTTTAAGAATATACACGAATTTGATCCGATAAGAACATGCCCCCAGCGTGATGCAATAGACTACTCCAATAAAAGCAGGACAAACTGACCTTGAGGATGGGATAAGTAGTACTAGGAGGGATCATGATACGAACACAAGACCAAGGTATAGTGTGGATGCGAGTGGATGTGTGATGGATGGAGACCTGAATGTGATGGGTGATGGAAGCGAAATGGAGGGATGATGCAGATCAAGCCATAAAGATCCTGGTGGATGGACAATGCTTATTTATACAAGGCGCCTGTTTACCAGGTTTTCACCAAGGTACTTGCCCAAAGTGCCACCAAAGTGGTTTTCACTAGAGGATGATTCTTTTGATCCTTTTTTTGATTTTTTTTAGATTTTTTTGCTTTTTTGATTTTTTTGTTGTTACCAAGACGCTTGTTTGCCAAGTTTTCGCTGAAGTAACCATTCTTTCAGGATTTTTTCTAATTTTTTGGATTTTTTGGTTCTATACCTTGAAAGAATTAGGCATAAAACTTTTTGAGATGGGAGCTATTCATGGGCTCTTGCAGAGGTTCCCCTTTGGGTGTTGATAGTTGATACGCCCCTGATTCGTAACTTGCTGTTATGATGAAAGGTCCTAACCAATTAGGTTTGAACTTTCCTTTGCTACTGGGGTTTGGGACATTCTTCTAATTTTCTTTTAAGACCAGTTCTCTGACTTGGAAAGTTCTGCTTCTAATTTTCTTGTTGTAGCTCTGTTTGAGTCTATTCTGATAGACTTGTAAGTGATTCAAAGCATCAATCCTTCTCTCATCCAGTAGCTCCAGCTCGTTTAATCTTGACACCCAATAGCCCTCATTAGTGATGAGATTTTGCAATGATATTATGAGGGATGGGAGCTCGATCTCAATGGGGAGGACAACTTCTGATCCGTAGACCAAGGAGAAGGGGGTGGCACCGGTGGGTGTGCGGATGCTAGTTTGATAAGCCCAGAGGGCGGGATTAAGTTGTAGATGCTAGTCACGACCTGCGTCATTGACTATTTTCTTGAGTATTTTGAGGATGGTTTTGTTTGTGGCTTCTACTTGGCCATTGCCTTGGGGATAGTATGGGGTGGAGAAGCGATGCTGGATTTTGAATTTCTCACACAAGTCATGAACCTCCTGGTTCTTGAATGGTGTCCCATTATCTGAGATAATGGCTTGTGGGACACTATAACGACAGATGAGATAGTTCATGATAAATTTTGAGATCTGATTCCTAATGATATACGTCATGGGTATGGCTTCCACCCACTTTGTGAAGTACTTAGTTGTAGTGATGATGAACTTGTGGCCATTGGATGAGGTGGGTGTGATTTTGCCAATGAGATCAAGTCCCCACTGCGAGAAGGGCCATGGTGTGATGATCAGGTGAAGCTCTTGAGCTGGAGCATGGATGAGATCCCCATGCTGCTGACATTGTAAACACTTTTTAGCATGATCATGTGCTTCTCTTTCCATTGTGGGCCAGTAATACCCCATCCTCAGCAATTTCTTGGCGATGGTCATTCCACTCAAGTGTGAGCCACATATACCGTTATGAACATCAGTTAGAGCGGTTAATGCCTCCTTAGCATTTAAATAGCGTAGAAAGGTACCTTCTATGCTTCTACGGTATAAGGTATCACCTAGGATGACAAATTTGGATGCCTTTTTGATAAAGGTTCGTTTAAGGTTTGATGGGAGGTCAGCGGGTATGACTCCTATGCGAAGATATGTGTAGATGTCATGGTACCAATGATCACCAGGACCAACAATTTCACACACATATTCTGATTCTGGTACCTCGAATGTAGGAACGAGAAGCTGCTCAATCAAAAATTCATATTTTGGCACATTATGAGGGATGTATAATAGAGACCCAATTGTAGCCATGGCGTCTGTTGCTCTGTTATTGGTTCTTGGAATCTGCTCAAATGTTATGTCAATGAAGGATTCCTTTAGAGTCTCCACCAATTTATTGTATGGAGTGAGCTTATCATCCTTAGTCTGATATTCATTATTGACCTGATTTATGATCAACTGAGAGTCCCCATACACCTTGAGAGCTATGATGTTCCATTGCACTGCTATCATGAGACCTATAGTCAAAGCCTCGTATTTTGGTATGTTGTTAGTGCAAGGAAATGCTAGTTTGTATGAATTTGGTATGTAGTCCCCCTGTGGAGTGATGAAGAAGACACCGACTCCTGATCCGTGTTGCGTGTATGAGCCGTCGAAGTATAGTTTCTAGTGATCAGCTACATTGAGGTTAAAGATGGACTCATCTGGAAACTCTGAGATGAGAGGATTCTCAGAATAAATGGGTACTTCTGCCAATTGATTTGCAAT
Organism: Sequoia sempervirens; assembly: GCA_007258455.2. Taxonomy (NCBI): domain Eukaryota; kingdom Viridiplantae; phylum Streptophyta; class Pinopsida; order Cupressales; family Cupressaceae; genus Sequoia; species Sequoia sempervirens. The sequence continues at coordinate 119,254,952 of VDFB02000363.1, read as the reverse complement.
AACTTGTCCCTTAATGGCTTTCTGCTCTACACACTTGATGTCATACTTTGACAGTATCATTACCCATTTTGCCATTCTGCCTGTGAGCATTGCCTTTGATAATAGATACTTGAGGGGATCAATTTTTGCAATAAGCTTTATCTTGTGTGCCAACATGTAATGTATGAATTTTTGGGATGCAAACACTACGGCGAGGCAAGCTTTCTCGATGAATGAGTAATTTAGCTCATGACCGACCATTGTCCTGCTGATATAGTAGATAGCCCTCTCCGTTCCATTTTCATCATGCTGAGCTAGGAGAGCTCCAAGGGTTGCTGCTGTTGCTGACACATATAAGATCAATGGCTTTCTCGGGATAGGTGGCATTAACACTGGTGGTGTCAGTAGGTATTCCTTGATTTTGTTAAATGCCTCTTCACACTTTGTATCCCATTTGTATGCTACCCCTTTGTGGAGTAGGTGAGAATATGGATTCTACTTGTCTACCAGTTGTGCTATAAATCATCGGATGGATTGAAGTTGGCCTTGGAGGCCTCTCAGTTGTTTTAATGTCTTTGGTGCTTCCATCTAGAGGATTGCTTTTAATTTTGTCGGATCCACCTCGATACCCCTCATGGAGACTATGTATCCTAGTAGTTTACCTGATTGTACACCGAAGACGCACTTCTTGGGATTTAGTCCAACTTTGTATTCCTCCAGTCTATTAAAGATAACACTTAGGGTTGCTATATGATCTTGTCTCTTTCTTGACTTAGCTAGGATGCCATCAACATAGTATTCAACTGTTTTGTGGATCATGTTGTGGAATATTAATATCATGCCCTTTGATATGTTGCTCCTGCATTCTTTAGAACAAATGGCATCATGTTCCAGTAGTAGGTCCCCCATGGACAAGTGAAAGCCATCTTATGTTGATCTTCTTTTGCTATCATGATCTGGTTATATCCTGAAAATCCATCCATTAGTGATAGCATCTCATGCCCTGCTGTCATGTCTACTATCATGTCGATATTGGGAAGTGGGAAGTCATCCTTGGGACATGCTTTGTTCAAATCTTTGAAGTCCGTATAGATTCTAATGGCTCTGTCATGTTTTGAAATAGGTACCAAATTTGATACCCATTATGGATAATCAATTGATCGGATAAATCCTACATCTAATAGCTTTTTGAGCTCCATTTTGACCAATAAGGCTATTTGAGGATGCATCTTTCGAAGCTTTTGTTTGACTAGTTTTGCTTCTGGATACACCACTAAATGATGAACCACTGTCTCTAGGTCCAGCCCTGGCATGTCAACATAACTCCATGCAAAGTTTATTTGTCTTTCCTTTAGGAATGTTGCTAGGAGTTCTTGCTCTTCTGATAATAGTGATTCCACATAAAATGTGATATGCGGGGCCTCCTCTGTTCCTATGTTGACTGGATTGCACTTTTTGGCCAAGACCGCTGATTTCTCTTGGTGAATAGCTCTTAAGGGAAGATTGAATCCTTCATCCTCGAGTGCCTCAGAGAGGTTTTCACCATTGGATACGTCCTTTCTTTTTACTATTTTCTTTTCTGACAGTGCCACATGTGGTTTTCACTCAAGGACTTGGATATGATTCTTAGTTTCTCACTTTTGAGACTGAAGGATTCAATCGTTTCCCCGTAATAGGTGTGTGTGTCCAAATCTATTATAAAGCCTGCCTTGTGATCTCCCTCTAGAATGTTATCCCTCAATCCCATGAATTCTAAGAGCACTTCATCATTTTTGAATGTATCAAGAATTGGTGGTCCTCATTGGTCATAGTCGATCAGTTGGGGGTAGACTAAATGAATCTCATGATTTTGACTATCTGGTTCAAAGGATATTGTACTAATCATACACAGGGTGCTATCTTCGAATAGCCTAGGTAGATTGGATAAGGTATCTTCGTCATTGCTACTAATATAGGGCTCAGTTATAAAGTTATGTGTGTCCCTATCTGTGACTATTGGTGAGTGTACTTGTACTAGTACTGGCTGAGGAGAGACATTAGCTATTCTAATCGGAGGACTTCGACCATGTATGGTTATTCTCAGAGGGGTACATCCAAGACCAAGATTTGTTATGGGTCGCGTCTCTGGCATGATAGGTATTATGCGCCCATTGTCATTTTGTCCTAGTCTTTGATTTCAGTTGTAACCCATTGCAAGCATCATGTGTAGGCCCTTGCTTCTTTCATCCATTGGTAAATTAGCTGCTGGTCTTTCGTCTTGATACAACATGTGAGATGGATCTGCTTCAATAACCTCATGGCCAAGGTCTCCCCATCTTGTGAATTCAGGGCAGTTTTCAGGATAGGTTTGTGATGTGGAAGCTTGATTTTCTTGTGGGCATCCCCGTGATCTAGGAGATTGTGGTAACTCTCCTATCACAAAAGCATTGTTAGGGAGTTTGTAGCTTCTACAACCATCCTCCTAGATGATGAGCTTGATATCGGAGATGGTGGGGATGGCGGGGATGGCGGGTGTCTCTATCACAGAAGTGGACTTGAGAGTGGCGGGGTCGATATATGATGTGGATGGGCCCTCATCATTCTTTGGCACTTGGGGGATTTTGTAATACTTAGCTTCAAGATTCTTGCAATATGAAAACGGCTCAGGATCTCCATGGACGGTAACCTCTTGTCCATTATGTGTAAATTTCACACATTGGTGGAAGGTTGATGCTACGGCTTTCATCGCATGAATCCATGGGTGTCCCAGGAGGATATTGTATGGTAGTTCAAGGTCCAAGACCTGACAAGTGGTTTCCATGAGCGTTGGCCCTACTTGAATAGGGAGTTTAATCGTGCCCTGAGACACTCTTTCTTGGTCATCATATGCTCTTATCATGATGCCCTTTCCTTTGTCGATGTAATCTTCTGATATTTTCAACTGCTTGATGAGGCTAAGAGAATAGATGTTCAAACTTGCACCTCCATCCACCAAGACCCTTTTGATTTTTCTCTTGTTGACAATGGCTTCCAAATGAAGTGCACGGTTGTGAGATGGTTGGGCGGGGAAATCTTGGTCAGAGAATGTGAGGAGATTAGGTGTTATGATATTTCTGACCATAGCTTGGAATTGGTCTGCATCGAGATCTACGGGGACAGTGGATGAGGTTAATGCTTCCTCGAGAATCTTTTTATGTGCTGATGATATTTTTAACAACTCCATGATGGAGATGTGCATTGGCATTCTCTTGAGTTGTTCTACAACATTGTAGCTATGCGGAACGACTCTAGATGAAGGGACTCTATTTGGTTGGGATGATCCTGCAATGGTGACTTTTCTGCCTCGTATGGTGACTCCACAATCTTCAGCATGGGCGCCCTTGATGGTGATGACCATGCAATCTTCATTTAGGGAGGAAATGACTATTTCATACACAAGATTTACACTACCCTTCCCTTTATCATTTTTATTCCCTTTGTTGCCATGATTTGGCATCAGATTCATGTAGATTTTAAGATCCTGATTTCCTGTGGGTTGTTCCACGTTTATGATTTTCTTGTCGATAAGATCTTAGATGATGTTTTTGAGTTTCATGTAGTTGTTCGTGGTGTGACCTTTGATTTTGTGAAATTTGCAAAGTTGATTCTCATTGTACCACGAAGTTTTGACATCGAGTTCTTAGTAGTTCTCGAATGTAGGAGGTTTGATAAGTTTTTCATCAATCAACTTTTTCATTATGTCCTCCAATGGTTCCCCCAAAATGGCATATTTGTGTTTTGGATAACTTTTGCACTGGGGTGGTCCTCTTTGATCATTGAGGTTATTGATGGTAGGGTTGTTGTTGGCTTGGTATGTGGTGTGATGAGTGTTTTGGTGTTGTGTTTGGGTTTGTGGTATGGGTGCATTTTGGCGTGGACCACTAATGACCACCTTGGCATCGACGACGCCATCATTAGTGATGTTTTTGTTCCTTGCCCATGTATGAGGTTTATCATTGTAATTTGATGGTGGGCGATTGTTTTGCTATTCGTGATATGACATTGATTCGACGAGTTGGGTCGCAAGGGCTCTTTCGATGCTGAGAGCCTTGGAGATCAATTGTTCATATGTAGTGATACCCTGAACCTTAAGGTGGAATGCTAAGTGGATTTCAAGGTTGGTGATGATTGTGTAGACTTTTTGTTCTTCTGGCATGGTCCAGTTGCTCCGATTGGCCTTGGATCGCCATCGTTGAAGGAATGAAGCAAAAGATTCATTATTTCCTTGTTTTAGAGCATATAGTTCTTCGAGACTGACATCCATTGCAATGTTACATGCGTAGTTCCTAATGAATGTGTCTCTTATTTCTTGGAATGTTCTAATGCCTGAAGGTAAGCGAGAGAACCATTCTATAGCGGGACCTGCCAAGCTTCTAGGGAATAACCGCATCAGATAAGTATCATCATATGCGACTTCCATACAATGAACCTGGAATTCCCTGATGTTATCTTCAGGGTTTCCCATCCCTCGATATTTGTCAAATTTTGGGATTTCAAATCCCTTGGGGAATGGTTTCATGTCTAGGCTCCTATCGAATGGATAGGGACACAAGTTGCTTGGCATTTTGGTTGTCCGTCCTGATTGAAGGTCGAGGACTTGTTGTGAGAGAAACCTGAGTTGTGTCGTCACATCACTTTGGGGATCAGGGGATGGGATGAAAGTGTTTTGAGGTGTTTGAATCATTGGTTGGATGGATGGGTTGGTCGGTGTGTTGTTTGATGGTATTTGCATGTTTTGTCGAGTGAAGTAGACTTCTACTTGCTTTTGTATGAACGATGCCTGTTGTTGATCTTGCTGTTGTTGCGCTAGGATTTGTGCTTGTTGTTGCGCTTGTTTCTACTCCAATAACACTTGTTGTTGTGCTTGTTGTTGTTCCAACAACGCTTGTTGTTGGGCTGCCAATTCTGCTGCTTCTTGTTGCTCTTGGTATTGCCTCAATGCTTGTTGATATGCCTGTAATTGCACTGCTTGTGCAAGAAGTTGTGCTTGAGCTTGTGCTTGCTGTGCTTGATATTGAGATTGTGCTTGAGCTTGGGCTGCTTGCGCTTGTGCAGCTTGTTTCTACAATAAAAGTTGTGCTTGAGCGACCCTTTGTGCTTGTAATGCTTGTGCAGCTTGGGCAGCTTGTTGTTGTTGCTATTGCAATAAAGCTTGGGCTTGTTGTGCTTGTTGCACTTGTATTGCGGCTTGTGCAGCTTTGGCAGCTTGGGAAGCTTGAGTGGCTTGTTGCACGGATTTTTGTTTTTGAACTTGTTGGTATCCTATTTGAAAAGTAGCTTGCAATGCTACATCATATTGGCTTGATGTGGTGAACGTTGGTGGTAGTGGGGGTGGTGGTGGATTTGGAATGGTGGTAGATGATGATGTTTTGTTGATGTTTTGGGTGTTGGATAATGGTATTGATGTGATTGGTCCTTGAGAGACCATGCTTTGTGATGTTAGGGGTGTGTTTGATGATGTTTCCATTACTTGTGTATTTATCATCTGTTGTTGTGATATCAACGATAAATTTTGAGTGTTTGGTGCAATGTTTTGATTGATGGTTGGGATGTAGGTTTGATTGATACTTGATAGGGGAGGAAGCCCTAAACCAAGGAGCGGTGTGGATGATAATGGCAATGGTGGAAGAGGCTGAAAGGTGAGGGGCGTGAGTTGTTGCGAGAATGTCGTGGTGTCGAATAAGCCCCCTAGTCCGAACGTATCTCCCTCTTCTTGTGAATTTGTGAGAAGAGGTGTTTGTGGTGTTGATTGAAAAAATTATGATGATCGATCGTGATGGAATGTGAGAGGAACATTTTTGTGTAAGGGGTTTTTGGGTATGTTTTGTTCCAATGCGGTGTTTGCGTCCATGTTTTGATTATTAGCAAGGGAATGTGATTGATGAGCATTGAGGAATGTGTTTCCCTTGTTGACATTTGGTCGGGTTGGAGCAAATGATGTTGTGATTTGCAAAATTTTTTGCGTGATGTTTTGAGATGGAGGTGTAGATGAGATGGGTATGGTGGATGAGATTGGGGGAAATGATGTGTCCATGATAGTACTCACATCAAAATCTGAAGGCAACTTGGCCCCTTGTTTTACTAGTTCAAGCATGTACAACGAAGGGTTGAGTCTCATCATGATGTTGATGATTTTATGATTCTCCGGATTTTAGAGAATTTCAATCATTTCCTCGCGAGACATTCTGAAAGTGAGGCCCTCTCCTTGATTTTCTTCTTAGGGATTTTGCAATGATGAGAGGGTCAATGGATTGCTTGATTCTGCTGGATTCATTTATGCATTGGTTTGGCTAAGATCACTTGAAGCGGGTGTTTCTTTGTTGGCTTCCATACTCTTCTTGTATTGAGATCTCATTTGAACCATAAAACAAAGACCAATCTTTGACAATATGAGAGATGAATATCTTGATTCTTTGGATCAATCATTTTTTTTTATGTCCCAAACTATAAAGTTTTAGGATGCCTTGAGGATCAAATGTGATGATATGATGACGTTAGGGATGGATGATATGGATGCTTTTGACTTTTGATCAATCTTGAATGAGACACTAGGCTTTTAGGACTTGTGGATTTTGATTTTGATTTTGGATTTTGAGATTTGAGATTTTGTCCCTGATTTTGATTTTGCTTTTGATTTGGATTTTTGAACAAAAAGACCCTAAGATGTTGGATGATGATCTAAGGGATAGCTTTTTTCCAAGGATGATAATTTGAATATGTGTGAGGAGAAGGATGCATCTACCCACACCTATTCAAACAAGATGATTGTTTCACTAAGCATATGGAGAAGGATTCATCTACATATACTAAGCTAGACAAGATGATTTTGATAACTTTGACTAAGTATATGGAAAAGGATGCATCTACACATGCCTAGCCAAAGGTGTTTTGATAAATATTCTCAAAGATTTTGTCTCAATGATATTGATGGATTTTGATTTTGCCACAAAGCCTAGTATTAAGGATGATTTCAAGATTTTCCAAAAGGTGATGGTGAGATGGATTTTGTTTTGATGTTTTGATGGATGGATGAAAATATTTTGATGTGTTTTGATCCTAAGATGAACCTAAAAAGATACACTTTGTTTGCTTAGACCTAGGTATTGAAGAGCATACAAATGCTTCCTGATGACCTTTGTAACCAATAAATGATTTCATTTGAACATTCATTTTTAGATTTCCAATCAATGATTTGTGTTTTTGGGATTTGGAGTCTTCAAGACATATGAAAGTTCATTTTGCTTAGCTTTGCTTAAGGTCTTTATTTTACCAAAAACACTTTCTTCAATTAGGTTTTCAAACTAAGATGTCTAATGTCTTAATTTCTTTAAACCCCACAAGATATATTATGTGGAAATTCAATGAACTTAAGGCAAGGGTTTCCTATTGTTTACTCAAGAAGACAAATTGAGATATAACCCAATGCTTAGAAACCTCTAAGGATGTGAATCCCAAGGGAAAGCAATAACATATGGATTGAGTCAATTGTATTTGTCCTCAAAAGGGTTTGAAATTTGGATGATGTTAAGTGTTTGTTTTTGAGATGTTTTCGATCAAGCAATGTATTTTGTAACCCAAGAACAAGTACAATCCTATGGATGTGTAAGACAATATTTGTTGGATTCCCACTTGGACAAGTCTAGCTACGCTTATCTCTAGCGAATGGTTAGATGCTTGACCCCACTGGCTCCCCTCTACGACACTCACTTATACGGGGCAGCCAAGCATCAACACCCATGAAAATCCCATGGCATGCTTTCCATTTCTACTAGAAGATAGTAAAAGAATGGGGTGGCTTTAGAACGACCATTCTTGCACCAACAAATAGATTAAGGATTTTGGAAAATTCTAGCACATGGGTTTTAGTAAGGACTTTCCGTTTGTAGGAGTTGACCCAACGTGGCAAGAGTCCCTTTTCGGATCCATCTTGTCGGAGTCAACTGTGTGATATTGGCGTTTCTTCCAATATCCACATTTATATCCTGATTGGAAATACTCTTGGCTTTAGAGTGTTACCGGTTGAGTTGTTCCCTTGGGTGAGTACTTTTTCCCCAAGGTAGGCCCTCTAGGATAAACAATAGAGAATGAAGAACAATATTTGTAACTCGATCAATCCTTGTTGGCAACAAGGAGAGAGAATGTACGCAACAAAGCCCTCACTCACACTCGCACAAGATTTTGTTCAATTTTAAGCCCAAGTCAAAGTGTGGAGGTGATTTCTTTATCTTAACCCAAATTCATGAAAAAGGTGTTTTGATTCTCAAGATCGCTATAAAGCGCGAGAGAAGCGCATACGTCCTTTTCCAATGGCTTTAGTCTAAGTAAGCCCTCACAAAAAACACAACTTCACTTGTTCTTTTTAGATCCTCAAAGCAATATGTGAGTTCATTTTAGAGCACCAAAAAGACAAGTGGTAAACATTTTTTCAATTTGTTAATCCCATAAACAAAATCTAGTAAGTTGTTGATCCTATTGTTCATTTTAACCTTTGCAAGAAATAGAATTGAAAGGTTCTTTTTAAGCCCAAATGAAAACTAGTATTCTAAAGATGAAAAGATGACAAATTCCTAAGTGTTAAACAAACACTTAAGTGTTTAAAAACACTTTGATTGGACAAAATATCATCACCATGCTCCTCTCCCCTTAGTTTTTGATTTCCAACCTACAAAAGAGAAAAACAGTCAGGTTCTGGAAAAACACAGAAATTAAAAAGCAGAAAATAGAGGAAGAAGCAATCATAAATTAAAGCATGTGATAAAAATTAAATTTCTCCCTTTTACTATCTTCCAGTGTCACAACTCGTGAAGGCGTCGCTATTTTTTCCTCTCAGCGTCACTCTTATAGCGCTGCTTACCAGTCAATGGCACTCTATGTCGGGACATAGAGCACGATTACGTTGCTGTTTTGCTCAACGTCAGAGTTTAGAATTTTTTTGAAACTTCTACAAATCGGTGAGTCCAGCGACAGAGTTAAGAATTTGATTTTTTTGGTGGGATGAGCCCAGCGGCGCTAAAACAACGACACTGATGAGCCCACAGTGCTAAAACAGCGACACTAACAAGCCCGCGGTGCTAAAACAGTGACGCTGACGAGCCCACATTGGAATTTCCTGTGTCAAGAAAACACAAATTTTTTGAGGAAATGTTAGAAATGTTGATGTCAAGCCCTCCCTCTAGCGCCAAATGTACGAACCCTTTTCCTAGTATTTGATCCCATGGGGGAATTGGTGCCAATTTGATGTGAAAATTGGCCCTTTCCCAATTCCTATGATGCAAGATTCAAATGTTGAAGAGATTTTTGATCCACTTTGTTGATGAAAGATGGAGACTCCAAGCTAAATCTGCAAAAATCCTAGCTAAGAATTCAAATGATGGATGTAAATGGCTAAGTATTTGAGCACAGTAAGTTTACTCAAATTGTGGATGATAAAATGAGAGGATCTCTTCATTTATAGATTGATAAGTTGAAGAGATGTCCAAATTTGATCAATGTGGGACAAAGATTCAACCAATGATATGATGCCACTTTTCAACATGTGAGAGGATGAAGGTTGAGCAAGTTTTGAGGATTGTGCCAATAAATGCCAATATTTGAAATTCAAATTTGTTGAAATGACATGTAAGAGGGAAGGGAAAATGCAATAAATGCCACTTGGCTCAAGGCAAAGGACATGTAAGATGTTTTAAATGCCTTGTTGGATGTACATGTTGACTTGGAATTTTTGAATTCAAATTGAGAGAATATTCTAAAAGATGCCTTGTGAGGAAAATAGGGATTTAATAAATGAATTAAATCTATTTTCATGTGCAACTTGCATTATCTAGAGGATGTGACATGAGATTAGATTAAATTAATCAAGGTTAATTAATTTAATAGGAGATTAGATGATGTGACTTATTTGACTTAGATTTATGGATTTATTTAAATCAAATAAGAGAGGAATATGATAAGAGGCTAATTAAATAAAGATTTTGATTTATTTAATTAAAAGGGATGTGTTAGATTAAATTAAATAAGGTTTTAATTTATTTAATTTAATGGATAGACTTTAGAGATTTAATCAAATAAGTTGATTATTTAATTAAATAGGGATAATTAGATTAGATGGATTGATTTAATTAACAAGAGAAAGTGACTTAATTAGACAAAATGATTTATTTAATTAAGAGATGAATATTGATGAATTTAATCAGATAAGGGAATTTGATTAAACGGTTAGACCGAGGGATGATTTAGGAAGAAACGATGTTAGTAAGTCAGGATCAAATGCACGATGTCAATCAGTATATTTTCGATGTCTACAGTTATATCTCATATTGGTTATTTTTTATGCTATTCTTTGGTTATTATTATATCATGTCTTTATAATTGATATTTCAATTAAGTGTGCAAGCACAAGCTTCCTCAATAGTGCTTGATCTAGAGATGATTGGCTTGGATAAATATGTTAATGTTTGAGTTTATTGTATCATTGGACTCAATTTGTAAGATGTGTCCTATGTAACCCCATGAAATTTGATCTAATTCATTATTTATTCTAAATTCAAATTATGAAACCCATAAACCATGAATGAGTGTTTTACATAGAATTATTAGTTCTTATTGTGTTTGCATGTGATCATATTCATAATACTTGCAATTTCTTGTGAAATGAATAATATATTGGAGAAAAAAAGAGAGATTCTAATTATTATTTTCCTTAGTGAATAAGGTGCTAAGAAAATAAATTCAAATTAAAATATTGAAATGAAGTATAATTTTAAATTCTTTATTCAATAATTTTATGTAATTTAAATGTTGTTAGTGGTAAAAGGAAATTAGAAATATTATATATTATTTATTTTAAATAAGGCATTATCTATAGGAAAAGATAATTATTATTTGAAATGAAAATAACCTTTTTTATAAAATAGCTAGTTTTGATAGGAAATGGGATAAAAGTCACACTAGGTCCATCACACTCATTGACACTTCCATTTATCCCCTTTTCTCCTTTATAGAATTTTGATGATGATTTGGACCTCCCTTCCAATACTATAATTTCTCATATAGTCCTCTTTGTAGAATTTCAAAGTGGATATGGATTTACTCATGTTTCTCACATCCACTTACCTCATCTAGTTATGTAGCCTTTCATTGCATTACTTCATTTATTCCTTGTAGAATTCTTGTCCAAATATAGACATAGTACATCTAGTTCCTATACCTTTTCTTAAATTTTCCCAAGTCTTTTAGATTTATCTTGAATATCAAGACTTCCACTCCAATGTCTAGATCATATATCCACTTCTTCACATGATTCCACAAAGGTTTCCATAGCATTTTTTATTCATTTCTTCCAATGCAGAGGTTGAATTTACTTATGCACCTCCTCCACTTTACCTACTTCCTAGGTTTAGTTTCACATAAAATATCACATCCCCTTTTGTAACCCTCTATCCTTCATTAAATTTTTGTATCTTATTATATATTTCCTTGACCACTCCATGGACCTTCCTAGATTGCCATTAATTTCCAAATTTGACCCTACAACTTCTACAAATGATGAAGTTCTATAGTTTTCCATTAATATGGTGGGTAAATTTAGTTCCCAAAGAATATTATGCTTTCTCAAAGTCTTTCATCTTTTGGATTTTGTAGGATTTACTGTGAAACCCATAAAACATGAATGAATGTTTTACATAGACATATTAGTTCTTATTGTGTTTGCATGCGATCATATTCATAATACTTGCAATTTATTGTGAAATGAATAATATATTAAAGTAAGAAAGAGAGATTATAATTATTGTTTCCTTAGTGAATAAGGTGTTAAGAAAATAAATTAAAATTAAAATGTTGAAATGAAGTACAAATTTAAATTCTTTATTCAATAATTTTATGTAATTTAAATGTTGTTAAAGGTAAAAGGAAATTAGAAGGAATATATATTATTTATTTCAAATATGACATTATCTATAGGAAAAGATAATTATTATTTAAAATGAAAATAACCTTTTTATAAAATAGCTAGTTTTGATGGGAAATGGGATAAAGTCACACTAGGTCCATCACACTCATTGAACTCTCCATTTACCCCTTTTCTCCTTTATAGAATCTTGACAATGGTCTAGACCTCCCTTCCAATACTATAATATCTCACATAGTCCTATTTGTAGAATTTCAAAGTGGATATGGATTTACTCATGTTTCTCACATCCACTTACCTCATCTAGTTATGTTGTCTTTCATTGCATTAATTTATTTCTTCCTTGTAGAATTCTTGTCCAAATATAGACACATGAACATCTAGTTCCTATACCTTTTCTTACATTTTTCCAAGTCTTTTAGATTTATCTTAAATATCAAGACTTCCACTCCAATGTCTAGATCATATATCCACTTCTTCACATGATTCCACAAAGGTTTCCATAGCATTTTTTATTCATTTCTTCCAATGCAAGGTTGAATTTACTTATGCACCTCCTCCACTTTACCTACTTCCTAGGTTTAGTTTCACATAAAATATCACATCCCCTTTTGTAACCCTCTGTCCTTCATTAAAGTTTTGTATCTTATTATATATTTCCTTGACCACTCCATGGACCTTCCTAGATTGCCATTAATTTCCAAATTTGACCCTACAACTTTTACAAATGATGCAGTTCTATAGTTTTCCATTAATATGGTGGGTAAATTTAGTTCCCAAAGAATATTATGCTTTCTCAAAGTCTTTCATCTTTTGGATTTTGTAGGATTTACTGTGAAACCCATAAAACATGAATGAGTGTTTTACATAGACATATTAGTTCTTATTATTTTTTCATGTGATCATATTCATAATACTTGCAATTTCTTGTGAAATGAATAATATATTGAAGAAAGAGAGATTCTAATTATTATTTCCTTAGTGAATAAGGTGTTAAGAAAATAAATTAAAATTAAAATGTTAAAATGAAGTACAAATTTAAATTCTTTATTCAATAATTTTATGTAATTTAAATGTTGTTAAAGGTAAAAGGAAATTAGAAGGATTATATATTATTTATTTCAAATATGGCATTATCTATAGGAAAAGATAATTATTATTTAAAATGAAAATAACCTTTTTTTATAAAATAGCTAGTTTTGATGGGAAATGGGATAAAAGTCACACTAGGTCCATCACACTCATTGACCTCTCCATTTACCCCTTTTCTCCTTTATAGAATCTTGATGATGGTCTAGACCTCCCTTCCAATACTATAATATCTCACATAGTCCTCTTTGTAGAATTTCAAAGTGGATATGGATTTACTCATGTTTCTCACATTCACTTACCTTATCCAGTTATGTAGTCTTTCATTACATTAATTCATTTCTTCCTTGTAGAATTCTTATCCAAATATAGACACATGAACATCTAGTTCCTATACCTTTTCTTACATTTTTCCAAGTCTTTTAGATTTATCTTAAATATCAAGACTTCCACTCCAATGTCTAGATCATATATCCACTTCTTCACATGATTCCACAAAGGTTTCCATAGCATTTTTTATTCATTTATTCCAATGCAGAGGTTGAATTTACTTATGCACCTCCTCCACTTACCTACTTCCTAGGTTTAGTTTCACATAAAATATCACATCCCCTTTTGTAACCTTCTATCATTCATTAAATTTTTGTATCTTATTATATATTTCCTTGACCACTCCATGGACCTTCCTAGATTTCCATTAATGTCCAAATTTGACCCTACAACTCCAAATGATCTTTCCTACCCAAACATCATCACCCATCTCAAAGGCACATATTCACACAAAAATATAATAGTGAATGATGAAGATCTATAGTTTTCCATTAATATGGTGGGTGAATTTTGTTCCCAAAGAATATTGCACTTTCTCAAAGTCTTTCATCTTATGGATTTTGTAGGATTTATCTTATCTCAAATTCCAAGGTTGTATTATTCCAGTCTTTATCAAAATTTCATAAATAATTAAGATGAGGGTTATCTACTTCCCTACACATTCTAGAGTTCCATTAATGACTTCAAGAGGATGAAATTAAAAGGAATATGGTTCACATGCATCTTTTGATACTTGTGGACCTCTAAGAGGCTTAATTTATCCACAAATATGTAGGGTTGTTGATTTCAAAGGCATGAGTGACCTCTGTAGTTGCATGACGCCATATTTGTTCTCCCAAAGTTGATAGTTGGTCTTGAATGATATATATTTGTAGATTTTTACTATGGAGAAAATGGGAAAGAGGTTATAGAGAGAGAATAAAGACAATTTTTTCCAAAGTGATAGGGTTCCTTCCAATAAAGGGTTAAAGACATTTCTGTATTTTAATGTTCTAGGTTTCATCTCAAGGGTGTAATATAGTATTATAATAATAAAAGAATGAATTTAAATACATAGATCTAATATATTGTGAATGTATCCATGTGTATTGTGTATGTTCCTACAGATTTCATAAGTATTCTTAGTTGTATTTCAATCATTTGAGTATTAATTATAATTATTTTATCATCTAGATGATTGTAAAATCCGTATAAATATTTTTTAGGGTGTCTTTATATTGATATAAGGAATATATGGGTATATAAATGGATAAATAAGTATATTCATCTTGATATTGTATAATTTTATTTACCTACTTACTTGCATACATAGATCCTAGCTTATGTGTGGAATTCAAAGGTATGGTCTTCATTGGTATCTTCATTCAAGTATCACAAGGTGGATTCCAACCATTGCATCTATTGGTTTGTATTAAACTTAAGACTTTGTTTCCCAACTAGATATAAGGCACTCATTTTATTTATTCTCAAGTTCATAACACCTCAACAAAATCAAAATAATTAAATTATAAGCCTCACTTTACATTGTGTTGATTTAGTTTCATTCATTCCCATATAAAAATGTGCATAAAAACTCTAGGGGTTATCACAATCACACTCTTAAATAATTTACATGATTTTTGACTTGCTTTATAAAGGTGTAGACCCTTACAATTTCAAACCAACATATAAACACAATTTATTGATAAAAAAATGAGTGTACTATGCTCTAGGTGTGGTTTATTGATAGCATGCTTCCCCACTTATCCACTTTGATACCAAATCGATGACTAGCTTTTTCATAGTAACATGCTCTGATACCAATCTAATGCAAGTAAAACCCTCACACAATTCATGTGCCTTCTCATACTCTCCTATCAAACTAAGTAACAAAAATCTTCTCCCAAACACTCAGATAGACTTCTACAATTTACTAACAAAACCTTGCCAGGAACTATAAAGGTTTACACATAACAATACTGATAGGAAGTTCAAGAATTTAATCACACTCTTAGTAAGTGACAGACCTCTGCAATCACATACAACTTAACTTCATAGTGACAAGAACTACTTTAATTTGACAGCACAAATACTAGACAAGCTTCAACATGCATAATAAATAAACAATAATAACCCTTGAGCATTGGTTTATTCCTTCAAAATCGATGATTACATTCAGAACATTTTGTTACCCCAGTACAAGCTTGGAACTCATTTTCCCAGATTACATTTTGTAATTAATTTCATACCCAGGTTTTCCTGTTGGAACCCCAATTTTAGTGTCTCTTTCTTTGTGCACCTTTTCTTCACACATGCTGATCCCTCTTCTCCATTTCTTTCAGGAACCAATGACCATATTCCTCTCAGTCAGATTCTCTTCTCTTCTTATCAATTCATCTTCTCATTCTACTAATCTTTCTACCCCAATTTCTCTATTGTTTCAACAAATCTATAATCGATCAAGTCTTCCCATGTATTCAAACCATCAATATTATTCCCTCAACCTTTTACCATGGCTCCTCTCTCATCGTACATATCAATGCTCATCTTCCAAATATTTCCTACAACCCATCAGTCTTCTTATCTAGCCTCACATCCTCTATTCGACCTTTCCTTATTCCATTTCTATTGGCCACCTCTAGATTGGCCTCTATTATGAATCAACCTTCTTTGATCTTCCTTCTTCCTTTGCTCCACTGAACCCCACCATATTTCATGCGATTCCTCTTAACAATGTTTAAATACCCGTTCTTTTCCATCGTCCATAATTGAATACAAACCATTTATGTTGAATAATAAGGAGTTTGGGTAAGAGCCTAGAAAAGTGTATGCAGATTTTAGTGAAGAAATTGGGGGTTATAATGAGAATGGAGGAATCATCAATGATTTTCTAATATGTAGCTTGGTTTTTGTAAAGGAAGAAGATGAAATGATGAATGTAGATTTGAATAAGGATGTGAATGGCATTGATGAAGTGGGCAGACAGATGGGCAAGGTGGAACTATTTGAAAAAGTAAATGTGAGGTCTTTGAACATGTTGATTTGGGTGTGATTGTGTGTGCAAGTGAACTTTGGAAAAGAAATTTGAGAATTATAAAGCTAAGGAAAGATCTGTAATGTTGGAGAAATGTGTTAACTATCCTAGTATGATTGTGGAAAGGTGGAAGAAAAAAATGTAGGTAGATAATTTTTGCTTTGATTAAGGCCCATGTGTAGGAGAACATATCTTCTTTGTCCCCTAGGGAGTATGATGTAAGGGCATCAGGTTATTCTTGTAATTTTATTTTGTTTCATTTTATTTTAATTTTTTTGGGTAAATGTAGCTCCTGTTGCCACACAGGCAATAAGTTAAATAAATCGATATGCTTTCCTTCAAAAGGAGGGAATGAATAATCAACAATTAATGAGAAGTTACAAGAATAAGTTGCAGATATTTGGGAAACTGTCAAGAGGGGAAGAGTTGGTTAGATGAAAAGAAGATGCATTGGTGACAGTTGGAGAAGCTGAACAATTGGAGAGATGATGGAAACGGTTTACAAGAAT
This sequence comes from Sequoia sempervirens, assembly GCA_007258455.2. NCBI lineage: Eukaryota > Viridiplantae > Streptophyta > Pinopsida > Cupressales > Cupressaceae > Sequoia > Sequoia sempervirens. The sequence continues at coordinate 119,238,106 of VDFB02000363.1, read as the reverse complement.
GGTTTGTATTCAGTTATGGATGATGGAAAATAATAGGAAGTTAAACATTGTTAAGAGGCATCAAATGGAAGATGGTGGGGTTTAGTGGAGCAAAGGAGGAAGGCCGATTCAGAATAGAGGCCAATCTAGAGGTGGCCGATAGAAAGAGAAGGAAAGGATGAATAGAGGATGGGAGGAAATATAAGAAGATTGATGTGTTGTAGGGAAGATTTAGAAGATGAGCATTGATAAATACAATGAGAAAGAAGCCATGGGAGGAGGTTGAGGGAAGAAGATTGATGGTTTGAATACATGGAAAGACTTGATCAATTACAAATTTGTTGAAACAAGAGAGAAATTAGGGTAGAAATATTAGTAGAATGGGAAGATGAATTGATAAGAAGAGAAGAGAAGCCGACTGAGAGGAAGATGGTCATTGTTTCCTAAAAGAAGTAGAAAAGAGGGATCAACGTGTATGAAGAAAAGGAATACAAAGAAAGAGACACTGGAATTGGGGTTCCAATGGGTGAACCTAGGTATGAAATCAATTATAGAATATGATTTGGGAAAATGAGTTCTAATCCTGTACTGGGGTAACAAAATGTTATGAATGTGATCATGAATTTTGAAGGAATAAACTAATGCTTGAGGGTTATTTTTGTTTATTGAATGTGCATGTTGAAGCTTTTCTAGTATTTGTGCTGTCATATTAAAGTAGTTCTTGTCATTATGAATTTAAGCTGTATGTGATTGCAAAGGTCTATCGCTTATTGAGAGTGTGATTAAATTCTTGAACTTCCTGTCATTATTGTTCTGTGTTATCCTTTATAGTTCCTAGCACAATTTTGTTAGTAAATTGTAGAAGTCTATCTGAGTGTTTGGGAGAAGATTTGTGTTACTTAATTTGATAGGAGATTATGAGAAGGCACATGAAGGATGTGAGGGTTTGACTTGCATCAAATTGGTATCAGAGCGTGTGACTATGAAAAAGTTAGTCATCATTTATTTTAGGGTTCATGTATATTTCCTATAGTTGCATCTAACTTAGCAACTTAGGGAATCCTGCCTTGGCCTAACAAAGCCTAACTTCAAAGAAGATATTACCTTCCTTAGTAAATTGGTCTATAGTTGCTCTGCCTAATCATAAGTTTGAGATTTTTTTCTAGAGTTCGAAACCCCTAGTGCTTAGGAAAGGAATTAGGTTTAGGGATTTGGGAACCTACAAGTTTGGGCATCAACGAAGATAAGTTTCATTGTTGAGAGTTTCTATTGAACAATTTCTCTTTTAAAATATATGTAGCTATTAGATGAATTTATTATTTTCCATGCTCCACATTGGGTGTTTTTATATGGTTCCTTTGAGTAGGGTTTGTTTTGCAATTAAATTAGTTGTTGTGTAATTTATTAGTTGTAGGTTTTTTTTTTTAAATTATATTTTACATAATAATTATGTATAAGTTTTATTAAAATATTATGTGACATCAAAAGTGTATTCCTCATGTGATTATGCTCAAAAGGGAACCTTTCAAATTTTTGAAAATTAAAGTTTTAAATTTTGAAGAATTTTGGGGGTTTATGAATGGTGTAAAGGGAAAATTTGTATGGTTATATAAATTCCTTAAAATTATTTTGCATGAATTTAGATGAAGTAAAATAATCATATTTTGTGGGGTAAGTGTTTCCCCCATACAAATTAGATGGGCTATTTTGTGGCAATCTGTGAATCAAAATTATATATCATTTTTGTGTCAACACTACTTTGAGTTTTTAATTATTTTTGTTTTTGGAGTGATGATTATAAAATAGGATGGAGTGAAATATCATCACCCATACAATTGAAATGAAACTATAAGATACAAAAATTAAGAGAGTAAAATGTAAATACTAAATACTAAAATTGAATAGGTTGAGACATGACATACACATCAACAAGATTAATCCATTAGTAATCAAGATTTCTGGATTAAACTGTGTGTGATTTTTTCCCATCAACGTTTCGGATCATACTCCAAGTCTGCTATCTATTCTTCATTTCTCTCTCTATCTGCTAATCATCCTGATGATGGATCATGGAGTATGATCCGAAACGTTGATGGGAAAAAATCACACACAGTTTAATCCAGAAATCTTGATTACTAATGATCATGGACTGTGGAAACAAAATGTTATTAAGATTAATCCACTTGTTTAATTTCATATTGATTGTGTAGGACATTGATATGATCCTTAAATTTTGATAAATGTCTTTGAGAATCTCCCATAGTGGATGGGGGCACACTTCATAACTCCAAGTCTGCTATCTATTCTTCATTTCTCTCTCTATCTGCTAATCATCCTGATGATGGATCATGGAGTATGATCCGAAACGTTGATGGGAAAAAATCACACACAGTTTAATCCAGAAATCTTGATTACTAATGATCATGGACTGTGGAAACAAAATGTTATTAAGATTAATCCACTTGTTTAATTTCATATCCAAGTCTGCTATCTATTCTTCATTTCTATCCAAGTCTATCCAAGTCTGCTATCTAACAAAATGATCTTGATTTCTATCCAAGTCTGCTATCTATTCTTCATTTCTCTCTCTATCTGCTAATCATCCTGATGATGGATCATGGAGTATGATCCGAAACGTTGATGGGAAAAAATCACACACAGTTTAATCCAGAAATCTTGATTACTAATGATCATGGACTGTGGAAACAAAATGTTATTAAGATTAATCCACTTGTTTAATTTCATATTGATTGTGTAGGACATTGATATGATCCTTAAATTTTGATAAATGTCTTTGAGAATCTCCCATAGTGGATGGGGGCACACTTCATAACTCCAAAAGTTTTTTAAACCATTGTGCTAACTCTTTATTATTTAAAGTCTATAATAATCTTTCCGTCTTGTTTTCATAAAATATTTTCTATCCATTTAACATTAGTATAACACATGTGCATGAATTTATTGGTGATATTAGAACCCTTATTTATTATTTTTTTGGTGTTCCATATAGGAGATGTGAATGAAATGTGTGAGTGTTCAATTGATTTATTTTGTGTGAGTATTGTTGGATTACACAATTAATTGCCTCCTAGTTTAGAAGGATCAACCTTAATGTGCCATATAATTTGATTTTATTGATAACCATTTGTACTATATGAATCCTTATAGATACTTTCAGAGTGTATATAATTATCTTCACACTTTTTTTTTAAAACTTTCTTATTGTACTATTGTAAGAAAATATATTTTAGGGCATTGGTATCCTTACAATTCAAGTTATATAAATATCATGGGATATTCTTGAGTTGGGTTGTAATCCATTCACATTTGGGATGTGATATCCATATGTTAATTGTATGTTGAATGATCTAGGAGTCAAATTTTATTATAATTTGATATGAAATCTCATGATATGCTAACTCTTGATTAAGATGTTTAAGATTTATTTTCTACCATAGTTGAAATGATACTTGTTGATTTGAATTTTTTCATTATGATGTTATGATTATGTTGAAATAATTAGTAGTATGTAATTTCTTGTGGATGAGGGGTTATGTGTTATGGATGTTTCATGCATTTTCCTTTTCACATTAGAAGGAAGGGTACCTTATTTATGAATAGAGGATTTTGGTTAAAATTAATTAATAAATTTTGTGGAATTATCATGCGGCTTATTATGATCTTATATTTTTAGAATCTATGGGATCAAACCAATTTCAAACAATATTTAAGTTGAGGTGTTTATGTCTTGTTTAGTGTAAGAACATTTAAGATTAACATTGACCTAGCCATGCTCTTCCTTCTTGGATTTTAAAATTGGTTTATGCCTTTAGGGTGTGAAAAATTGCTTTGGGAGTTAATTACTTTATAAATTATATAGAGGATTTACTTAAAACCTTCAAAATCAAATGTGGAGCCTCTAAGAACCTCGCTATTAAATTTAACCTTACACATTATCTTGAATTGCTTGTTTTTAGAAGGAGCATTTTACAATAGTAAAAGGGGAAATTAAAGGATAACCAGGGGAGATTTTAATTAGTAATAAGATGACATGGTAGTTGTTGATTCCTTATAGAAAAAATCTTAAATGAAGGTTGTCTCCTAGGGTTTACCTTGAATTCCTATTATCCTAATTTGGTGATATATTATGTCCTTTATTAGTTATGATTTATCTCATGTTGGAGTTTATATTTTAGGAGAAATATGAAGTATCTTGTTAGGCTAGGTCAAGAGAGTGATTCATCTTACTATTCAACCTACCTCCTAGTTTGACATTCCTTCTATTTGGATATCATTTTCACATTGTTTAGGATGTGTAAGTGTGTCTTGGTTAGTTTTCTAGGATGGAACACTACTTAGGTATCCCTAGAATAGGAAATGAGGCTATGTTTATGTTTGTGTTTATTCATTCACTAGAAATGGGGTTTAGTGGTCTTTTACTCTTTCACTATGGTTATAAGAAACTCTACCTTGTTACATGTCCATCATGTTGAGGTTTCATATGATAGTGTTTAAATCTTACACTTATGTAATTTTTATTTGTGCATTAACATCATGCTCTATTAGTGTCATTGTATTGTGTCAAAATATATCTAGTGTAAATATTTGTAATGTGACAGTGAAATAATCTCAAAAATAATTATTCATCCATTCATAGATTGTTAATATATGGGAAACATTTCTAGTCATTTTGTGATGCTACATATCTTGTAAAAAAATATCAATCTTGGATGAAATCAATAAAGGACATAGATAAATATTCATAAAAGTTAGGGAATTGTTCTAAATAAAGTCGAAGAATTACCTAGGGTCTATTTGTTGTGGTAGTCACATAAAACCATTGGAATTCTAAGTAGAAAATGGTATATTTCTTTTATTTTCCATCACATTTGGATAAATATTCCCCCAAACACAAATTTGAGGGTTAGACATAGTAAAAAAATAGGGTAACAAAGTTCTATGATTAGTAGAGTCACCACATTCATGATAAAGGCTCTAAAAAGTTATTTTCTTGTGGATTTTCACCAAAATCATAGAAGATGAAGCCAAAAACTATTGTATAGAACAAATAATTTTTTTGAAACCTTGGATTCATGTGCCACTAGACATACCAAGAAATATTATTGCTTAAATATTGTAGCAACCTATTGTAATAGCTAGGGGTACTCAATGTTGAAAAAATAGAAGCAAGAAACTAACCAATGGGACCAAATACCTTCCACATGAGAGATACAATAGAAAATAATTGCTATATTGCTATAAAATAATGAATATGGGATGATGGAATGATAAAAAGATAGGCTAGCTATATATGAAATAATAAAACCCTTAGAAAAAAAATGTCATGACAAATGTCTTGATCCTATGAGACAAAATTAAATGAGCTAAGTAAGCTTATGCAATAAAATGTGAGTAGTACCTAAAGTGAAATTAGTAAGGTAATGTTCCTTGTTCACCTTATCACCCCCTTAAGTGTAACTTAGGAAAATGATAAAACACACAAATATGGAAGGATGGGTCCTATATATAAGGGCATGCAAGGTACTTGTAATGCCTCGCCATGCAAACCCCAAAGGACAACTATGACTAACAAATTACAACACAATTTTCTTTTTCTTTAAAGTAATCTGACATAAGATATACATTAACATACAATACATGTAGTGAAATTATACATACACAATATCAACTACGTCCTCTAGGGTAAATGTGATAGCATTAATAAACACAATTCCCATTTCATAACGAAGTTTACCACATCACAAGATTACATTGCGAAATCATAATAAATAATTAAGATTACATTAATCATCCATCCATGACATTACATACATGAGAAGTATCCATATGTGACACATAACATAATCAAGAGAATATATACATATATACATTACATTGATCAAATCAGAATATACAAGTACATTGATAATAAGAATTTACATTGTTTACAAGATTACATATGCATATTCGTGCTTTTTGAAACATAGTGGGAATGATACTTCGATTACAAGAAAAATACTGAAATGAACATGGTACAACCGAACTGAGGTGAAGCTCTAGATCAACTACATCAACATGAACTCTGCACTTCATGAACACCATCTGGGAACCCAATAGGGTGCAAAGCACGTTCCACTCAATCACGTGGACTCGAAGGCCCACCCCCCATGCTAGAAGATGACAAGAAAGACCCATGACCAAGAATAGTCACATGAAAGGGCTACAAGACTCAATAACACAAGAGTAACAAGAAACATGAATATCAACAACATCAACATGACTACTTACAAGACAACTGCTTCCAGAGGTACACAAAGGCAATAACAAGGGATACTATGGGAGAGTGTCATCACATGACCCTATCATGGGTTATCCTAGCTACCGCTCAATAGGCAATGACCCCCATCTATGGTTATCCTGGCTACCTCTCACTAGGCGTCGACCCCATAGGGTGACACATGCAGGACCACTAACCTCTTGTGAGGATGAGGTAGTGATCTTGCCGACAATGGCCTTCTTAGCCCACCCTTAGTCTATGAAAGCACTAATGACATGGGCGAGGCATCTTATACATTCTTGTTTAGTGTGATCTTATACAACGGCCTTATCAATTTACTAACTTATTCAAGTGATAAACTATGAAGAACATTTTAAGTCATCAATTTCATCTTAGTTGTACTTCCATTAAGAAACTATTACTTATGACTATATTTTTTGTTATAAAAGAAGAAATTATAAACAAAATCTAAAAATATCTAATTACACATTTTATGCACAAATTTCTCTTAAGTTTTAATACCGCCAATTTACTCTTAACAATATTCATATATATATATATATATTTAACTTAAACTACTTTGCTGTTATAAAACAACCAACATACACTAACTGAATACATGCAAACTACCTATATATACATTTCAATTTAGTAAAAAGAGAAATTATAAACAAAAATCTAAAAATATCTATTTACACATTTTATATGGACGTTTCTCTTAATTTTTTTAATACAACCAATTTACTTTTACCAACACACACACACACACACACACACACATATTTAACTTAAACTATTTGTTATTATAAAACAACCAACATATAGTAACTGAATACATGCAAACTACCTATATATACATTTCAGTTTAGTAAAAAGAGAAGTTGTAAACAAAAATCTAAAGATATCTATTTACAAATATTATACGCAAATTTTTCTTAATTTGTAATACAACCAATTTAATTTTACCAACCCACACACACACACACACACATATATATATTTGACTTAAACTATTTTCTGTTATAAAACAACCAACATACACTAACTGAATACATGAAAACTATATATATATATTTCAGTTTCTTCATAAATTATCCAATTATATACATATAAATATAAATAAGAATTATGATTATTATTATTTCCATTTAAACATTTCTCAAGCTGGAGAATACTAAGCACACACACACACATATATAAATACATATATTTAATTTAAAATAAAAGTAATTACTGTTTTAAAACATCAAATTGCTTAAAATACATAAACATATATATTTACCTATATATATACATATATATAAATACATATACATATATATATATATATATATACATAAAATTTTAGTCTAACTCGTTGTCATAAAACAACGAGCATACTCAAACCAATATATATATATATATATATATATATATATATATATATACTTACATATTTATAAATGAATAGAGGAGATAATGGTATGACTGTATAACAACATTTTACATTTTAAAATAATAAAACTTGCTGTTGTTATTTAATTGACCTATGTACAAATCGAACCAACAACCCAGTCAACATAAAGATGCTAATTTAGAATGAGGAAATCAAAATAATCAAGGAGAGATAAGTAGGGTACGGTGTAAGGAGGATAAGAGGCGTAGCCATAAAAAAAATAGAGAATAAACTAAATGAAACCCCCAATTAAGGAGGCACGACCATAGCCTGGGCACAACCATCAGAGGACAAGGAAAAATATATAACCAACAATAAAAATAAAGTCTCCAATGCACCCATGTGTCTCAAACTTAATCAAAACAAAATTACTAACCTGGGCGCTGGAAATCAAGGTAGCACAAACACTTAAAATTTGTAATCTTTCCATCTAACAGCGTACCAAAAAGGCTTATACTAGGGTGCAACTTAACCTAAATAGCGCTTGGCAGCGAGCAAGAAAGTTAAACTTGATGCCATACATGCAATTTAAATCATGATCAAAACATCACAATTCTGGGTGCCATACCTACAGATGGCTGCTTAACTGCAAGGAAAACTACAGAGCTTGTATTTGAAAGGTGCTAAACAACACAAGGAAAGAAAATGATTGCCAAGAAGATATCGGTACAATGAGAATACTAGCTTGAAGTTTCAAACGCAATATATATATATATATATATATATATAAATACCTTACATGGCTGGAAGCTAGACGGAAGAAAAAAAATACATTTGTAATAGAAAAAATGAATTTTAATAAACACCCAACTAAAAGCTAGGTAAAAAAATAGGAATTACTTGGAAGTAATCGAGTAATCCACTCCAATGCAAATATCAAAAGAACATGCTTACATTGTCTTTTCATTCAAATCACAAAACATTTAGCATCCGACAAATTGGGTGAATAACCACAAGCTACAAATAAACGAAGAAAATAATCCAAAGAATTCCAACCTAGAGACCTGCGCTCTGATGTTGGAGAAATTGTGTAATCACAAGCTCTTTCGCAGCCCTCTAGTCTTGTTCTCTAGGAAAGCACCACCTGCAATATTTCAAAATCTAAATTTTAATCGATAATTGTAGAGCAATTCTTTTTTTTTACCAGAGCATAATTCAGAGTATTTTTTTTTGTTGTTGAAAACCCGAATCCTCCTTCCCCACAAATTCCCATCTTAATTAAAGAAATCCTCCTTAGTTTTCAAAAACAAAACCAAAACAGTTGGCAAGTTTCTGAGTGTGCATGCACATGCACTCGTCATTTCCCTCTTTTCTTCATTTTCCACCTATTGGTAAATCCTAACACTTTTATCTAATTTAGAAACCTAACTCTTTCTACATTTAATTGGTTAAAATCTAAGGATAATAATTTTCACCTTTAATTATTATTTTATCGTTTAAACATTAAATCACACTATTGAATTTAATAAATCATAATTGTTAACCACAAATACTTTTGTAGACGTAATTCACTTAATTACTTAAAAAAAATAAAAATAAAGTTATCTCAAGATTTCCATTTAAAAGGTCCAATTTAATATATTTTATTCAATACTTCATTATCCATTATATTTAAATTTAAAAATAAACATTATTAATAAATACATTAATATTCTATTACATTTCATTTAATTATTCATCATTTAATAAAATAATACTAACTAAATCATTATAATATAACTAATTAATTCAATAATTAATTAACGACACTCTTTTAATAATCTAATTTAATAATTAACTAATCAACAACATTCACTTAATAATCGATAATTTAATTAAATCACATAATACTTGCGAACTTCAAACACTAACACGTTACTTTAATGACATTAAAAACTCAACACATCGAGAACAACTTATCATTAAATTAAAACAACATTAATTAAGTAATCAAAATAAACGACTCAAAATAGAACTATACCAAAATGGAAATGGGATCGCAATCAGACAATATCGTCAACACAATGACGAGGTGACAGACTAGGACGAGGAACTTTCTTGTCAACTTTAGTTTCCACATCATACCCATTGGGCTTATAGGGAACACTCAAACCTGATAGTGCAGGTGGAGTCGATGCCCGATACTTGCATCTTACATCAAACCAAAAGTCAAGCAACATATATATCCAATCGCAAGCACACCATGAGAGGGAGTCGCAACATAGTAGGGCATTCGCGAATGAGTGATGCTACACTGTCCTCTCACCAAGACTCCAACCAATAACACATCATCATAATTATCATAAAAAAATAACTAATCAATCACATAAGAACATAGTACTACAACTATATGGTAAACATAACCAGTTAGATCCAAACACCATGTATCATCATATCAAAAACATCCGAATAGAGTATCATAATCATCCAAGCAAACTAAACTGTCAACCAACCAGTCAAACTGGTGAAACAATCACCATCATAGTCCCGTAGTACACAACAAAACATGAGAGGAGTATCAAAAAAATGACAACATGAGAGGTATTACATCCCCCCTAGATCTAGGCTTACTCCTGGAAGCTAGAGAACAAATAAGGAAATGGCTCTCTAATGCGGGATGCATCCTCCCATGTCGCCGAAGTCTCATCATTAGGGTCCCATTGGACCTGCACTTGCTCAATTTCTTTGCCCCTAAGAACGAGCCTCCTGTGCTGAAGAACGACCACGTGCTCGAGTGCTAGCTGCCTATCCTCAACCTGTAATGCATTCCAATCAAGTACATGAGATACATCTGGATAATAGGGCCTAAGTACAAAAACATGAAACACATCGTGTATGCCCAATAGATTGGGCGACAATGCTAGGCGATAAGCAATAGGGACAATTCTCTCCTACACCTCAAACGGTCCCACAAAATGAGGTGCGAGCTTAGAGCCTTTCCCATCATGGATTGGAATCTTTTGCGGACACACTCGTAGGAAAACTCAATCTCCAACAACAAAATGACAGTCAACCCTATGTGCATCTGCATACTTCTTTTTCCTATCTTGAGCTGCTACTAAGTGCTCTTTAATGCGAGCTACCTGCTATTCCATATCCTGAAGCATTTCGGGAGCCATGTAGTACCCCTCCATTTTGCTTATGTTTTATGACATTATGTTTCACTTTGATAGACCCTAATACTTTGTTTTGATGTATTTGATCGCTGACAGTAGAGCGATTGTGGATTTATTTTATGATGTGATGATACAATGTTTGGTGGCGATTATTTATGACATGCTTTATACTAGCATAGATGTTTATCTGAGATGTTATTGCTATATATGTTCATGGTAGTTTTAATTGATATTTATTTTGTCAGTTCGATGTGATATTGTATTGGTGAGGAGAACGGAGTTGCATCACTCGCTTGCAAGTGCCCTGTGATTTTCTCCTCACGGTGTATTTGAATCATGGATTATATATATGTATGTTATATGTTTGATTGCAGGATTGTAGGTACACGACACCGACTCTACCTGGCTTCATAGGTCTGAGCGTGTCCAGACTCAACGATAATGGTGATTAGGAGATAGTAACAAGGTTTTTCCTAGTCTAGCCTCAAACCTAGTCATAGTATGTCATCAGTTTAGGTCTGGTCTGTTTGGTTGTCACGTCTAAGTTTTCCTTGTTATTTGTTATGAAAGGTTTATTTTGTGAATTTAATGTTAGATTAATGTTCTTTATAATTTAATGCTTATTTAAATTAATTTTAAATATTGTAGATAAAAGCTTCATATTTTATTTAATTAATTAAATTAGTTTATTGGTAAAATAATTTAATCATTGTGATTAAAGTTATTTTATTAAATAAATAAATAAATTGATTAAATTACTATTATTGAGTGAATAGATTTAAATATTGTTTAAATGCTTTTGTGTGAATTGAAATTTTAAATAAAAATGAAATAAAATTTTGAATTCTTAAATTCAATAAAATAAAATATATTCTTGATAATTGTTAGAAGAAAATATCCGTGAGTTTGTTAGAAGATATTTTCTTGATTTTCCATGTGTGTTAGTAAAAATTAAATACAAATTCTTGTTGAGGATTTTCTCAGAGAGAATATTGCCAGAATTGGGAAGGCAAGAAAGCACTTCACGGAAAAGAGAAAAACAGAGTATTGCTAGAAAAATTTGTGATTTCTTTTGGGTTTTGATTTTAAAATTTTGGAAGAAGATCTGGGATTATTTCTGGTACAGTAATTTTCATTCTTTTGAAAAGTGAAGATTTGAAAAGGGCTTTGGAAGTTGCACGCAGCAGGAAAAGCTTTCTTTCAACTATTAATTCTTCAAGCTACAGGAATACGTGTTCTTTGTTATTTATTTATTTAGTTTTGTGATTTGAAAAGATTGTCTATATAAATATTTAAATTTGTAGAAGTTTTGTTAATTTGTAAAATTAAAAGATTGCCTGTAGAAGAAATAATTTTGATTGAAGCTTTTGTTCTTCTCGGTAAAATATTTTGTAGAAAATTTGTTACCTTCCTGTGTAAAATTTTGAAACAAAGATTTATAGTAAAATCAGAGAGCAACACAGAAGGTTATTGTTAAGCAATAGAATATTCTCAAGAGGAAACAAAAGAAAATCTCTATAGATTTGTAGGTGAGACTCATTGATTAATTAGAGGAAACAAAAACCTCTGTGATTACTATAGAAAAGAATTTGAGAATTTAGTTTTGAGTGAAATTTTTATTTTGTTATGGAAATTGAAAACCCAAAATTGAAAACCTCTGTGTTATTTGATTAAAACTTTCCTGTAGAAAATTCTTTATTAAATTTTGCTCTTCCTGAGCAATCTTTTTGATTTATTGTTTTTAAATATATATATATATATATTTAAAATATATATATATATATATATATATTTAAAATATATATATATATTTAAAATATATATATCTATATATAAATGTGTATATGCATAGTTATATAAATTATGCATTTGAAATCATAGAAAATACTCAAATAAATTTTATTAAAAATGAAATTTCTAGATGAATCGCCGTACAGGCGAAATTGGGGTTTGAAATTAAAAGAAAAACAAAATAAAATCCGTGAGATAAAATATGAGAAAACGCGGATCTCATACTTTTGATTTATTTTGAATAAAATATATATATATTTTTTATTGAGCAATTGTGAGGGGGGCATAGGGGCTACCCCCACAGACACTCATGAAGGGCAACGACTGTGGAGGTAGTCGGCCCTGCCCACACATGTAGCGCTCAGGCTGCCAACATAGCCCTGACCCTTAAGGGCCGGCTGTATTCACAACCATCAAACCCTCGAATTAAGTTTTTGTTTTATGAATTATTATTTCAAATTTTAATTTAAACGAATTTTGTTATATATGAATTTTATTATATATATATATAAAAGTTGGAAAATTTATATTTAATTTTAATATATTTTAAAAATTATATATATATATACATTCTAAATGCAAATTATTTAAATAGAAGAATGAAATGAGTTGTTTTAAAGATGATAATTATTTAATTGGGAAATTGTAGAAAACAAATAGATGTTAATGCATTATTGTTTGTAAATGAAATTGTATTAAGATAGTATATTTTGATCCAAGGATTATCATTATTGTCTTGTGATGGCAATTGGATTTAGGAAATCGTGGTGTTAGTTAAATAATTATATGAAATGCATTTAAAGTTATGTATTTTTCTGATCATGATTGTTGGGAAAAATTGGGGTTAATTGTGAATTTAAGTCTTCCAGATGTAATTTCTTGAAAGGGAGTTAATTTTATGATGGTTTCATATTTTGAACAAACTAGGGTAGTGCACATAGTTTTGTCCGGATTAGACACCTAGTTTTACGAACATGTTGTGATGTCTATTGTTATATTGTTGTTTATTTTGATGTTATTTTATGTGCACCATGTCTACCTTAGTTAGTGAAATTATTTTCCTAGTGTTATTATTAGGGGAGTGTCTCTTTATGAGGGCCGACACACAAAGTGGTGCTTGGGTAACTCATGTAGAGTTAGTTAATCAGTGAAAACTAAATCAACACATTAGGCAGTCTAAAACCTTTAACTAGATTAATTAAGCCTCACTCATGGATTCAAGGGCTAGTTCAGACTTGAGAATGAGTCGAGAAGGCCTAGAATGGAAAAAATTGATATCTAGTCAATATGAAAGATATTCAATTCTGCAACAGTTTGCATGAGGGACCAGGTTTTGTAAGAGGTTACCAGGGTAACCCAAGATGGGGGCCGAAACCTAGGAAGAAACACCTGGGTAACCTATGCAACATTGTGATGACACTCCACCTATAATAGAAATATCCTTGTGAACTTAGTTTATTTGATCATTCAGTTTTGGAAGCAATGTAACCATTAAGTTAAGTTTGTACTTTTATAGTTTTGTCTTTGGGCTCATCTGTGTCTAGGGTTTGTAGGTTATGCCTAGGGAACCTTTTTACTATCTCCTAGCATGGGGGTGGGCCTTTGGGTACCACATGGTTGGGTGGAACGTGCACCTTACACCGTTGGGTCCCCAGTTCTTGTTCGTGGCGACAAGTACTTCTTGGATGGAGAGCTCATGTGTGAAAGTGTACTTTCTCATATTTATCATTTGTATCAGTGGAAATCTTATTCTTGTATCACTCCTCAATTGTAATCGGGGAGAAATTTTGTAACATGTAATTGTACACTTTGTATGACCTACCTCATTTGGAAATGAGTATTGTAAATTTTATTATAAATGCAATGTAAGAAAGAATCATATTTATTCTTTATATCTTTAATGATGTAATTTAATTGTTAATAAATGTATGCTCTTAAGTTTATGAGAGTTAAAAACATGCTATGTTAATTAATTTTGTCATCTATGGGATTTACAAGTAGTGTGTCGTCACGTATCTTAGGGAATGTTTGCATTAGTAAAGATCATGTTTACACTTAAATTTTTTTTATTACTCTATCGTAGTCATTGCAACATTCTTTAGGTTACGAGACAGGGCATTACAAGCCATACTAATCGAGTTGTGATATCCATTGTTGTAAGCAAACTCCACCAAATGCAAATAGTTCTCCCAACATGACTACTGATCCATCACATACATTTAGAGCGTTTCCTCAAGAACCTAGTTGACCCTCTCAGTCTAACCATCTATTTTTGGATGGTAAGCAAAACTGAAGTTCAGCTGGGTCCCTAAGGCATACTACAAGGATGTCCATAATGCAGAAGTGAACACCAGATCTCTATAAAAAATAATCCTTTGTGGAATTCCATGAAATCGAACAATGTCCTCCATGAATATTCTAGCTATCGATGAAGTAGTGTAAGATGATCAGATGAGGTAGAAGTGTGCCACCTTGGTCAACCTATCAACAATGACCATGATAGCATCATGTTATGAGAAGTCATAGGAAACTCGACAATAAAGTCAACTGATATGATATCCCACTTCCATTCAGGAACAAGATGAGGCTGTAAAAGACCCGTGGGATGTTGGTGTTCTGACCTAACTCTCTGACATTCCAAAGATCTTGCCACAAAGTCTACAATATCTCTCTTCATGCTAGCCAAAAAATATAGTTAACGAAGGTCTGCATACATCTTCTTGACTCCCAGATGTGTTGAATATGGAGCTTGATGTTCCTCAGTCATGATTAGGGTATGAAGACCCTCAGTAGGAGGTACATACAAATGACCCGAATACTAAAAAAGGCCATCGGATTCCAATGAATAACCAAAAATTTTTCCCTCCAGAGCCCTATTTGACCCAATTTCTGACTTCACTTCCTGATACTAGCTATCTGAAGAAAGTGTTGCGAGGATATGGCTCCTCAAATCCACAACAAGCGTTACTACAGATATCTCATGTCTCTGTCGACTCATAGCATCCACCACTATGTTTTCCTTTCCTTGGATGTACTTAACCTCAATCATATTCACAAAGAAATTCCATCCATCTCCTCTGCCTTACATTCAGGTTTGGCTGCGTAAAAATATACTGTAAGTTGTAATGATCACTACGTAGCTCGAATCGATGCCCCAATAAAAAGTGCCTCCATCTCACAAGGGCATGAACCACAACGGCTAACTCCAAATCATGCGTGGGGTAGTTCAGCTCATGATCCTTGAGCTTGCGGGAATCATATGCAATCAAACGACCTTCTTGCATCAAGACGGCTCCTAAGCCTTTCAAGGAAGCATCTATACACACCACAAAATCCCCAGTAGGATCATGGACTACTAGAATTGGTGCATTGGTCAAATTTTCCTTAAGGGTCTAGAAAGCTAACTGGCACTACTCCGACCAAACAAACTTCTTCCCTTTCCTTTGAAGAGAAGTGATGGGATGTGCAACCCTCAAAAAGCCTTGAACGAACCACCGGTAACAACTTGCCAAATCCATAAAACTGCAAATCTTAGGAACATTCATGGGAACATGCCAATCAATGATGGCTTAAATCTTTGAAGGATCCAAATTATACCTTCTCTAGAGATGATGTGACCCAACTATTACAATTTAGTCTTATAGAACTCACACTTCACCAAATTAGCATACAATTGATTGTCTCTCAAGCACTACAACACCTGGATTAAATGTTCCACATGCTCCTCCATAGTTTTCGAATAGATCAAGATATCATTGAGGAACACAAGAACAAAACTATCCAAGTAGGTTTGAAAGACTCCATTCATTAGACTCATGAAAACTGATGGTGCATTCGTCAACCCAAATGAAATAACAATGAATTCATAATGCCTGTACCAAGTGAAAAATGCTATTTTATGTATATCTACTTCAGCTATCCAAAATTGATGGTATCCTGATTTGAGATCAATCTTTGAGAATACCTTAGCCCCCTTTATTTGATCAAATAGATTGTCAATTCTCAACAAAGGGTACTGGTTCTTCACCATCACTTTATTTAGCTGTCTGTAATCAATGCACAAATAGAGGGAACCATCCTTCTTCTTCACAAATATCACTGGTGCTCACCAAGGGGAAACACTAGGAGAAATGAACCCTTTTGCTAATAAATCCTCCAATTACAAACAAAGCTCCTGAAGTTCCTGTGTTGTCATTTGATATGGAGCCTGAGATATAGGCTCAACTCCAGGTACAAGGTCAATTTTGAAGTCGATGTCATGCTTTGGTGGCATCCCCAAGATTTCACTTGGAAAACATCTACAAACTCCTTAAGGAGAGGATAGTCATCCAATGACACCTCTCTACTCTCCCAAATCCAAGTCATTGATTGACACAACAAACAACTAACAACCTTGACGAAAACACCTCTTTAGTTGCATAGCAAAAATCATCCATAATGAGATGGGTCTTTGTATTCCAATGATCTCAACCTCAATACTCGAATCATCTACACATCACACCGCCTTGCGATGACAATCTATTACACCTCGGTGAGCACTCAGCCAATCCATACCTAAAACAACATCATAAGAACCAAGAGGTAGGATTCAAAGGTCCATCATAGTCATTAGTGACCCAAATTTCAAACTACAACCCTAAACAAGCGATTCCACTACTACCTTTGCCCTGGAGGCCAATTTGACCTGCCACTTAATGCCTTGCCTTGCTGCCACTAGTCTATAATGCTCTACTACTGAAGGAGAAATAAATGAATTTGATGCACCAGAATAAAAGAGAATAGAAATACTAGTGCCTTGTAACACACCTGATGTCTCAACCATGGTGCCTTGATGATTAGCTTGACGGTTGTCAACCATCACAAAAACTTGGCGTGATCTTCCTGCATTGCCCACCGTTGGCTCAGAAGCAGCTAGCCTCTGATTAAAAACTGTAGTGTTCCTCTGTGGATATTGTCTAGCAATATGTCCCTGTTGACCATAGGAGAAACAACTTATACCCTAACCAAAACCTCTGCCACCCAATGGTGCATTAGACTGTTGAAAACTGCTCTGACTAGGGACCGACTATGAACTCTGTGTAGGCTGCTCAAAATGGTCCTACCGAGCTTGATGCCAGTTTTGATTCCTTCTAGCCTAAGATCTACCACTTTGTTGAGATTGAGAATTTTTGTGCTTAGGCTACGACTGCTATTCCTGCTAATCACCCTTAGAGGGTGCATGCAAACTCCTAGAAGAGCCTGCAACTTGAGGCTTCCCACCTTGAGAACCAAAACCAGATGCAGGTGCATTGCCAATTTGAACACTTGTGTGGCCTCCCCAAGCCATGGCCAAGTTTTCCTCCACAAGACAAGCCTTTTCTATAGCTACCTCCATCGTCTTCGGTTTGAAGACTCAGAATCCTCCATTGATTCAAGCATTCAAGCCCTTGAAAAAGTGTTGTACTAGCATAGCCTCATTGTTTCCAATTCTCACATACTACTTGAGCTCATAGAACTGGCACTTGTACTACTCAAAAAACATTTCCATTTGCCTCAACTCATGGAATTCATCTGCCCAGGGCTATCTCCAGTGGTCTGAAAGGAAATGAGCCCTGAATCTCTCCATAAATAACTCCCAAGTCACTATGCTGATGTGCAGGTGCAATTTCTACTCTTCTAGATGCCACCAAGTGGATGCAAAGCCTCTGAGGTGCATGATGGCACACCTAGCCTTAGTATTACTACCATAAGGGTGCATAGAAAAGCACCGATCTAGATCGATCAACCATGTTTCTACCTCCACTCCTCCATGAGTACCATCGAATGTGGGAGGTTGTGCTCTCAACAAGTCTCTCATGTGACCTGCCACTACGACATCCTGCTCTGCTATTAATTCTCTCTGCCTCAGTGATCTCTCTCTTTCTCTCTCCACCCACTACTCCTCCTCTGGCCTAGGGCCTAAACAACCAAGAATATCCTCAAGTAGTTGTTGCAACTACCCTCATTCTAGATCTGGCTGCTCTGGGTTTTGTCCTTCACCTCTCAGATTGTTTTGTGAACTCCGATGTTCCTCATGTTTTGAACCATGGGAGCTCGGAGATGACGAAATTTGGTGTTTGGCTCCACGACCACCACCTCAACCTCTTCCATAGCCACAACCCCTACCTCAAGGCATGTTCTTGCATGACATATGAGGGGAACATGTGAGATCAAGAGTTAAGCGCAAAGGTTAACCTAATGGGCACAACTAACCTAGAGTACCCAATGTTTGCAAAACCTAGCTCTGATACCAAGTTGTAATGCCCCACCGCACAAATCCCAAAGGTCAACTATGACTAAAAAATTACAACACAATTTTATTTTTCTCTAAAGTAAACTAACATAAGATATACATTAACATACAATACATGTAGTGCAATTACACACACATAATATCAACTACGTCCTTTGGGGTACACGTGACAACATTAATAAATGCAATTCCCATTCCATAACAATGTTTGCCACATCACGAGATTACATTGTAAAATCATAAAAAGAATTAAGATTACATTAATCATCCATCCATGACATTACATAAATGAGAAGTATCCATATGCGACACATAACATAATCAAGAGAATATATACATATATACATTACATTGATCAAATCGGAATATACAAGTACATTGATAATAAGAATTTACATTGTTTACAAGATTACATATGCACATTCGTGCTTTTTGACACATAGTGGGAATGATACTTTGATTACAAGAGAAATACTGAAATGAACATGGTACATCCGAACTGAGGTGAAGCTCTAGATCAACCACATCAGCATGAACTCCGCACTTCACGAACACCATCTGGGAACCCAGTGGGGTGCAAAGCACATTCCACTCAACCATATGGACCCGAAGGCCCACCCCCATGCTAGAAGATGACAAGAAAGACCCACAACCAAGAACAGTCACACGCAAGGGCTACAAGACTCAATAACACAAGAGTAACAAGAAACATGAATATCAACAACATCAACATGAATACTTACAAGATGACTACTTCCAGAGGTACACAAAGGAAATAACAAGGGATACTACATGAGAGTGTCATCGTATGACCCTATCATGGGTTATCCTAGCTACTTCTCAATAGGCGCCGACCCCCATCTATGGTTATCCTAGCTGCCTCTCACTATGCGTCGACCCCATAGGGTGACACATGTGGGACCACTAACCTCTAGTGAGGATGAGGTAGTGATCTTTCCAACCATGGCCTTCTCAGCCCACCCTTAGTCTACGGAAGCACTAACGACATGGGTGAGGCATCTTATACATTCTTGTTTAGTGTGATCCTACCCAACCCACTAGTTAATTTATTAGGTTATCACTTGTTAAGGAGACTCTTGTTAGGATTTAGGTGTCATCAACCTTGCAAATCCTTTAATTTATTATTCTCCTAAAGTGTTTTGTGCATTTACCCATAAGAGGTGAAACTGTTTGACCAACAATGGTGAAAGAGACAATGTAAATGCAGTGTTACTGTTACCATTTGTCCTTTTGGAAAAGGACAAAATAGCTAGGCGTCCCACCTTGGAATCTTCTAAAATAAGGTTGTTGGGTCAAAATAGGGTGTTGTAAGAGCATCTATGACATGCATGATAGTTGTCATATGATAGTATGACAGATTCCTATGATAGAATATGCTATTTTTGGACCCCATGTGCCCATGCATGAAAGATGCCTTATGACAGCTGTAAGAGCATCTGTAAGAGGATATTTTTGGTATTTTTTGACCTTTTCAAGGAGGAAGGCGTGGGTTTTTCTAGGTGGTATTTCTGCCTATTGTTTGGTGAAACCATGGTGGTTTTCATCCTCACAAATCTCTATAAATTAGGGCCTTGAGCTAGAGTTATTCAATTCAGTTTTGCAGGGTAACAGGGTGCTGCTGGATTTACGGGGAATGATAAGAGAAGTCTATTGCTTCATGTAATATTTTAGATTATCAGTAATATACTTGCCTCTCTTTCGGTGGTGGATTTTTTTCCCTTCGGGGTTTCTCCACGTAAATCTATTGTTGCATGTGTTATGATTTTTTCTATCTCTCTCTCTCATTCTTTCTTCACACTAAGACTAAGGTTAATCTACATATTTCAGATTTGAATTCATTCATTTAAGTTCATATTGCAAGCTTTCTTCACCTTGATTATCAACATTTGGTATCGGAGCTAATGGTTCTGTTAAGGAAGGGGCACTTTCCTTTTAAAGTGTTGAAGGTTTTTTGCTGCAGTGGGAGCTTTTGTGTTGTGGGTTTTGGAGATTTGTGAAAGATTGCATACCATGGCCTCCACCTCTTGTCTAGATATTGAGAAGTTCAATGGAACTAGTTACAAGATGTGGAAGTTGAAAGTGGAGGATATTTTAGAGGAGAGAGATCAATGGTTACCAGTTTCAGTTGATAAGAAGCCATCTACTTCAACCTTGTCGGATGAAGATTGGAATAAGTTAGACAAGAAGGCTCGAGGGACTATTCAGTTGTGTCTCATAGATTCTATCCTCCTGAATGTCTCTTCAGAAGACACAACATACAAGCTTTGGAGGAAGATAGGCGAAATCTACCAAACTAAGAGTTTGTCTAACAAGTTGTATCTCAAAAGATGTTTATATTCATTAAAGATGAAGGGTGGTGAATCTATTGCTAAAAATTTGAATGCTTTTAATTTGATTATAAGTTAGCTTGTATCTATTGATGTTAAAATAGAAGATGAGGATAAATGCATTTTATTGATTTTCTCTTTGCCAGAATCTTGGGAAAATTTAATTATTGCTATAACAAGTGGTGGTGCAGAACCTAAGATGGATAATATTATTCCCATACTTCTTTTAGAGGAGATGAGGAGAAAGACCATGCGTAGTGGCTCCCAAGATGCCTTGCATGTGCGAGGTAGGCCCAAGGAGAAAGAGCCTAAAGGGGATAAGAAGGATAAGTCTAAAGGACAATATAAGACCCCTGGAAAGAGCAGAGTGAAGTGTTGGAACTGTGGTAAACGGGGAAATGTGAAGAAGGAATGTAGAAACAAGAAAAAGAATGCAAATTCCTCCATGGAAAAGTCCTCTGATAATGGTGATTCTGATGCTTTGATTATTTCAGCTAACACAATTTGTAATGATGCTTGGCTTATTGATTTAGGTGCTTCCTTCCATATGACTCCTCATAAGGAGTGGTTTTCTACATACAAAGAATATGATGGAGGAGAGGTCTTCATGGGTGACAATAGCTCACAAAAGGTTATTGGTAAAGGAAAGGTAAAGTTGTGTTTCAGTGATGGGAGGGTTAAAATCCTTGATGATGTTTTACATATTCCAGGACTTACAAAAAGTTTAATTTCGATTTCCAAGTTGAATGATTTTGGGATGCATGTGACATTTGACAAGTTTGGTTGATAAGGGGAATTTTGTGGTTGCTAAAGGATCTCGGATAGGGAATTTATTTATGCTTCATGCCTCTATTTTTTGTAACTCCTCTTTTGTAACTAGCATTGAAAATGCATGTATGTTGTGGCACCATAGATTGGGTCACATTGGTGAAAAAGGTCTTAGGACCATACTTGATAAGAAACTAGTAGACGGTATTTCTGATTATTCTATTGGTAAAAATGATCTGTGAGGATTATGTGTTTGGTAAACAAAACAAGTCATCATTTCCTAAAGGAACTAATAAAGCTAATGGATTGTTAGAACTAATTCATTTAGATGTGTGTGGTCTAGTGGATACAGATTCTTTGGGTAGATCTCATTATTATGTTTCCTTAATTGATGATTACTCAAGATATACTTGGATTTATTTTATGCATACAAAATTTGAAGTTTTCACCAAATTTAAGGAATTTAAGGCATTGGTTGAAAAGCAAACATATTATAAGATAAAAGTATTGTGATCTGACAATGGGGGTAAATATTGTTCTAAGGAATTTGATAAGTTTTGCAAACATGTAGGAATTGTTAGGCAAAAGACTACACCTTACACACCCCAACAAAATGGGGTAGCAGAAAGAATGAACCGTACATTAATGGAAAGAGCTAGGAGCATGTTAAGTAGTGCAAAGTTAGATAAATGCTTTTGGGCGGAAGCTATTGGTATTGCTTGTAATTTAATTAATATATCTCCATGTAAAGATCTTGTTGATAAAACTCCTTATGAAATGTGGTTGGGTAAAAATCCTTCAGTTTCACATTTAAGGGTCTTTGGTTGTGAGGTTTTTGTTCATGTGCCTCAAGAGAAGCGGTCTAAATTGGATCCCAAATCTCAACTTCTTCTGTTATATTTGTGCACAAAGGGAATGATAAGAGAAGTCTATTGCTGCATGTAATATTTGAGATTATCAGTAATATACTTGCCTCTCTTTCAGTGGTGGAGTTTTTTCCCTTCGGTGTTTCTCCACGTAAATCTATTGTTGCATGTGTTATGATTTTTCCTATCTCTCTCTCTCATTCTTTCTTCACACTAAGGCTAAGGTTAATCTACATATTTCAGATTTTCATTCACTCATTTAAGTTCATATTGCAAACTTTCTTCACCTTGATTATCAACAATGCTTCCATGGGTTACCTAGGCTGCCCCTTTGTGCACCAACCCCCATGAAGAGCCACTATCCTTGATAGCCCCGAAATAAAGCTCACAACATAAAGGGTGTACCAAAATATGTAAAGCACTAAAACCACAACAACCAAGAACATATGCGAGACATAAATCTTATCGCTTCAAGCGATAACCCAAGGCAAGAAAACCATGAAACAAGGTACACCCACGAGAGCTTGAAATAGGAATAAGACCAAAAAATCACAAGGAACTAACTAAGGGGAAACCAACATAATTGCAATTTTCTCCACTGCCTTTGGAAGCTTGAAAGACATCTACCTATAACTACCAAGTGAGAGCAACTTATACATTGCGGGTTCCCAACATACTCAAAACACGACTAAGCATAAAATCACCTCATTAAGAACATAACATATGAGGAATTACAACCAACTAGGAACCATTACAAACAATCTATCATCTCACCATGCACTCAAAATAATAGTTTCCAAAAACACTCTAGACAATCAATTTTATTCTATTTAAAATGCTCATTATAAAATCCATCAATTTGCTAACTTATTCAAGTGATAAACTATAAAGAACATTTTAAGTCATCAATTTCATCTTAGTTGTACTTCCATTAAGAAACTATTACTTATGACTATATATTTTTTATAATACTAAAAATATCTAATTACACATTTTATGCACAAATTTCTCTTAATTTTTAATACTGCCAATTTACTCTTAACAATATTCATATATATATATATATATAACTTAAACTACTTTGCTGTTATAAAACAACCAACATACACTAACTGAATACCTTAAACTACTTTGCTGTTATAAAACAACCAACATACACTAACTGAATACATTCAAACTACCTATATATACATTTCAATTTAGTAAAAAGAGAAACTATAAACAAAAATCTAAAGATATCTATTTACACATTTTATACGCATGTTTCTCTTAATTTTTTTTTATACAACCAATTTTCTTTTACTAACATACACACACACACACATATATATATATAACTTAAATTATTTGTTATTATAAAACAACCAACATACAGTAACTAAATACATGCAAACTATCTATATATACAAACTATCTATATATACATTTCAGTTTAGTAAAAAGAGAAGCTATAAAAAAAAAATAAAGATATCTATTTACACATTTTATACACAAGTTTCTCTTAATTTTTAATACAACCAATTTACTTTTACCAACCCACACACACACACACACACACACATATATATATATATATATATATATGACTTAAAATATTTGCTTCTATAAAACAACCAACATACACTAATTGAATACATGAAAACTATATATATATATATATATATATTTCAGTTTCTTCATAAATTATCCAATTATATACATGCAAATATAAATAAGAATTTTGATTATTATTATTTCCATTTAAACATTTCTCAAGCTGGGGAATACAAAGCGCACACACACATATAAATACATTTATTTAATTTAAAATAAAATTAATTACTATTTTAAAACATCAAATTGCTTAAAACATATTAACATATACATTTACCTATATATATACATACATACATACATACATATATATATAGTCTAACTTGCTGTCATAAAACAACGAGCATACTTAAACCAAATATAAGCAGCTATATATATATGTATATATATACATACTTACATATTTATAAATGAATAGAGGAGATAATGGTATAGCTGTATAACAACATTTTACATTTTAAAATAATAAAACCTGCTGTTATTATTTAATCGACCTATGTACAAATCAAACCAACAACCTAGGCAACATAAAGTTGCTAATTTAGAATGAGGAAAATGAAAGCATCAAGGAGAGATAAGTAGGGTACGACGTAAGGAGGATAAGAGGTGCAACCACAAAAAAAAATAGAGAATAAACTAAATGAAATCCCCAATTAAGGAGGCACGGCCATAGCCTGGGCACATCCATCAAAGGACAAGGAAAAATATACAACCAACAACAAAAATAAAGTCTCCAACGCACCCATGTGTTTCAAACTTAATCAGAACAAAATTACTAACTTGGGCACTGGAAATCAAGGTAGCACAAACACTTATAAGTTTTAATATTGCCATCTAACAACATCCCAAAAAGGCTTATACTAAGGCACGACTCAACCTAAACAGTGTTGGGCAACGAGCAATAATGTTAAACCTGATGCCATACATGCAATTTAAATCATGATCAAAACATCACAATGCTAGGTGCCATACCTACAGATGGCTGCCTAACTGCAAGGAAAACTGCAGAGCTTGTATTTGAAAGGTGCTAAACAACACAGGGAAAGAAAATGCAATGAAGATATCAGTACAATGAGAATACTAGCTTGAATTTTAAAATGCAACGAATCAAATATATATATATATATATACACACCTTACATGGAGTGAAGCTAGATGGAAGAAAAAAAAAGAATTCTAATAAACACCCAACTAAAAGCCAGGTAGAACAACAAGATTGACTTAGAAGTAATCGAGTAATCCACTCGGATGCAAATATCAAAAGAACATGCTTACATTGTCTTTTAATTAGAATCACAAAAAATTCAACATCCGACAAATTGGGTGAATAACCACAAGCTACAGACACACGGAGAAAGTAACCCAAAGAATTCCAACCTGGAGATCTGCGCTTTGATGTTGGAGAAATTGCGCAATCACAAGCTTTTTCGTAGTCCTCTAGTCTTGTTCTCCGGGAAAGCACCACCTCCAATATTTCAAAATCTAAATTTTAACTGCTAATTGCAGAGCGATTTTTTTTTACCAGATCATAATTTAGAGTAATTTTTTTTTTGTTGAAAACCCGAATCCTCCTTCCCCACAAAATTCCCATCTTAATTAAAGAAATCCTCCTTAGTTTTCAAAAACAAAACCAACACAGCTGGCAAGTTTCTGAGTGTGCATACACCTGCACTCGTTATTTTCCTCTTTTCTTCATTTCCAACCTGTTGGTAAATCCTAATGCTTTTATCTAGTTTAGAAACCTAACATTTTTTGCATTTAATTGTTTAAAATGTAAGGATAATAATTTTCACCTTTAATTATTATTTTATTGTTTAAACATTAAATCACACTATTTAATTTAATAAATCATAATTGTTAACCACAAATACTTTTGTAAACATAATTCACTTAATTACTTTTTTTTTTTGAAATTTAAAGTTATCCCAAGATTTCCATTTTAAAAGTCTAATTTAATATATTTTATTCAATACTTCATTATCCATTATCCATTATATTTAAATTTAAAAATAAACATTATTAATAAATACATTAATATTCTATTACATTTCATTTAATTATTCATCATTTAATAAAATAATAATAACTGAATCATTATAACATAACTAATTAATTCAATAATTAATTAATAACATTCTTTTAATAATCTAATTTAATAATTAACTAATCAACAACGTTCACTTAATAATCCATAATTTAATTAAATCACATAATACTTGTGAACTTTGAACACTAGCACGTTACTTGAACGACATTAAAAACTCAACACATTGAGAATAACAACTATATCATTAAATTAAAACAACATTAATTAAGTAATCAAAATAAAGGACTCAAAATGGAACTATACCAAAATAGAAATGGGTTTGCAATCAAATGACATCATCAACACAATGATGAGGTGACGAACTAGGATAGGGAACTTTCTTGTCAACTTTAGTTTCCACATCATACCCATTGGGCTTATAGGGCACGCTCAAACCTGACAGTGTAGGTGGAGTCGATTTCCGGTACCTACATCCTGCATCAAACCAAATGTCAAGAAACATATATATCCAATTGCAAGCACACCGTGAGAGGGAGTCACAACATAGCAGGGCACTCGCGAATGAGTGATGCTACACCATCCTCTCACTAAGACTCCAACCAGTAACACATCATCATAATTATCATAAAGAAATAACTAATCAATCACATAACAACATAGTACTACAATTAGATGGTAAACATAACTATTTAGATCCAAACATCATGTATCATCATATCAAAAACATTTGAACAAAGTATCATAATCATCCAAGCAAACTAAACTGTCAACCAACTAGTCAAACTGGTGAAACAATCACCATCATAGTCCCACAATACACAAAAAAACATGAGAGGAGTATCAAAACAATGACAACAACACGAGAGGCATTATAGTACCCATGTGCACATAAATATCTCATAATAGAGTAAAGGAGAAAAACTCATAAGAAAAACCCATCTCCAAAAGAGAAAAAATGAAAAAGTAAAGGAAGGAGGACTCAAGATGAGCCCCAAGGAATACTCACAAATATAATAGATGTCCCCTATATGGTAGAAAAAATTTGAGGAGAAAGAAGCTCCAAAATATGTCCAAAAATGAGTAGGAACATGAACAAAACTACTAAAACATGAAGAAGATATAAATAACTGTAAAAAAATGATTGATATAGTACTTATATTGAAGAACCTCCTCTAAAATCAAGATGAATATTAGGACCAAAGACACATAATTATACATAAGTGACCCCAATGATACTACTCAACCAATGAACAAATAATCTAACAAGTCAAAAATATAGGTGCCAATAATCTAAAAATTACTAATCAATTGATCATGGAAGGTCACATGCATAAACATGAATACAAGAGTGTTTATATTGTATGTGTTCCACCTCACTGAAATGCATGGATAATTAGTTGTTGTGTCTGCCTAGCATATAGGAACAAAAATTAGATACACAAATCACTCCAAAGTGAAACCAAGGAAGCATTAACACTAATAATATGATATCCCCTAGTTTTGAAAAGGAAGAGGTATGATAGTTCCATTAAAATTATGTGCCACAATATAGTGTAAGAAGGTGAAAAAGCAATATCAAAATATACACAAGATAATACCTATAGCTAAAAAGGGTATGAAAAAATAAAAGACCCCCTCACATGAAGATAGACAAGGTTGTGATTGCAAATAATAAGGCGCACAAAACAAACCCCCCATGGTATTTTATAAAGTATTAAAAGTGAAAAAATGACACAAAATAATGTATCTCCAAAATATATGTACAATATGTGGCACTTTATCTTAGTGCATTTACAAATCAATAAGTGCATTCAATAGATGCTTATAATGTCAAAAATTAATCAAATGCTAAAAAATACAATTCTTATAGAATATAAGAGGAAATAGAAGGAACAATTACAAAATATGTAGAAAGATATGCACTTTCAAAAAATTGCACCCAAAAGGAGTCTATATGACACTTTAAAGTTTCTAAAAATGAGAATTACATAGCTAGATCACTTAAAAAACTAAAGATATAAAAAAATGGAGGTCCAAACTAAAAATAATCCACCATTGTGAAGAACTTAAAATTTGACCATGTTGAAAAAAATGCTCTAAAAAGGGAGCTCTTATGTGCAAGAACGAAATGGGCTTAATAGTGAAGTGGGGAAGAAATCCATTTTTTTGCTAATGTTTTCATGGCATCACCATCAAATTTGGAGAACTACCGAAATTAATTGTCACTAGTAAAAAATACCTTTTCCAAATGTAATCTTTGCTAAATATGGAGGCTTAGCTAAGATTTAGGTTATTTCCAAGTAGGCCACTAAATATAGCATACCTATTAAAAAAGTTTCCGAATATAGTGTGTAGGGAAGGTAGTAAGACCAATTTTTTAAATTTTATGTTTAAAAAAAAAATCTAAGAAATTACATTGGGGTTTAAACCCCTTGCCACCCCTATTAAAGGAGGTGTGGTCAAAGTGACCACCACCATTTTCATGACTAAGTTTGTGGTAGGGGTAGTACCCGAAGGTACTATACGCCTTAATTGATTCAAAACTGATGGGACTATCGTCCATGTCATGATAAGGAAAAGATATGGGAAGGAAAAGGGTAGAGTTTTTTTTTTAAATTTATTATTAACAAAATTGAAGGGTTAAAGGGTACTACAAAGGTTTCTCAAAATGAAATGGGTACAATGTATAGAACAACATGAGACATTTTAAAAATTAAAAAAAGTTTGATAAGAACTTGTATTGTGATTGAGATTGTGTTAATGGTGGTCATATAGCTGTATGGATTCATATGATTGTATGGATCCATATAGTGGAAACCTAGTTAACCATACAAAAAGATAAATTTTGTTGTCACCAAACCCTATAGGGCCATATATGGATTTATAGATTTTTGGGTCTTTCAAGCATAAATGTGAGATTCATTCTCTCTATGAGGCACCCTATAATTTTTTTGGAAAAAACCATCAAAAAATGAGAAGGGGTTTGTTAATTCAATACTTTGATACCATGTTGGAGAAATAGGAGAACTCATTGGAGCATGAATCTAACCAACAAGACCAAATATCTTCCACAAAAGAGATGCAATAGAAAAATAATTTCTATATTGCTAGAAAATTAAGAACATATGGTAATGGAATGGCAATAAGATGGCATTGTTATATAGGAAAAAAACAAACTCTAGATGAAACCCTAAGACTAACTAAGATCATGACAATTTCCTTAATACTATAATATGAGATACAAAAAGTAAGTGATCTAAGTAAGATTTAATACTTAGGTTTGAATAGTTCCTAAAGTGAAATGAGCCAAGTAATGTACCTTGTTCACACTAACACTATCAATATCATGCATAGAGCACAACAATGAGAAGCCTTACGAATGATGTAACTTGAAACACATGAGAATGTGTGGGGTTAAAAGGATAGCTTCTTGTATGATATGAAATGGGCTCTTAATAACCACTTGTGGAAAATAAGGGAAAATAGAGAAATATATAAACAAGGAAATACTAATCTACATGGATGATGTGCCAAAAAAAAAAAAGTTTTTTATGTTACATGGATTACGAACACATGCTTAATAATTAGTGGAGATAAGAGACACATCTACGATAATGACAAGAAATAAATAAATTTTTGCATAATCATTATACTTCATGAGGTTAGAAAATAGTGAAGAGAGATCAATAAGTCCCATACATAGAGGCCAAGGCTACTTAAGTGTATATGGAAAACAAAAAGAAAATATTTTCTAGCAAAAAATGAATGAAAAAAGAAAATAAAAGTATTTTTTTTTTTTATCAAAGTAAACACATGGTAAATAGAAGAGGTAAGAAAACTACACTCATGTAGGAAAATAAAAGTTTGAAATAACATAAAACATGCACCTTTAAACTCAATTTTACATAGAACTATTGTAAAATGGGTAGACTTTCACTTGAAAAATACATCCTCTTTTGCTCAAGATGAGCTGATAAAATATATATACCTAGAAGAAGAGAAAATAAGAAAATGGAGATAGAAAAGAAGCAAGAAAAATAAAA